>CAUYQG010207970.1:0-69436 GCA_963574415.1 Tarsius wallacei
ATATCTATCTGAGGATGGGGAGACACCTCTTATCAACAAGGGTACATGAACGAAATATTTTTGTATGCCTAACCCCTAACTGTACCCCACAATAACATAATAAAATAAAATAATATAAAAAAAAAAAAAAAAAAAAAGAAAAGGCAGCCATTAAGAAAAAGGGAATTCAGTCCTACAACTGCAAGAAACTGAATTCTGCCAACAACCTTAATGAGCTTGGAAGAGGATCCCAAGTTGCAACTGGGATTGCATCTCTGGTCAATACCCGACTTCAGCCTGGCCAACTGTGAGTACAGGGTGTGGCTAACCCATAAAAACTCCTGACCAGTGGAAATTGAAATAATAAATGGGTGTGTGTTCAATTGTTAAATGTGGGCAACTTGCTACATAGTAATTGAAAACTAAAACAAGAAACAGAAAACAAGTCAGTATTTATCCCTTATACAGACACTGATGAGGAGAGGTAAGATTGCTACAGTTAGCACATTACCCCCAAGGGAAATAATGAAAACAGAGTTTTAAATTCTGAATTGTCCTGATTCATGCTCTTTCATGTCTACATGCCTTTTCACTTGTGGTTCCCTGAAGAATTCCTATTCAACTTTCAAAACCTAGGTCAAATACTGCTAATTCAGAGAAGCATTTCCTTAGAGTCACCGCCATCCACTCCTGAACAGAAGAAATTACTCCTGCTATTTGCTTCCATAGAGGCAGTTTGTTTGTGCATCTACCAAAACACTTGTCAGAATGCAATGTAATAAATTTATATATGTCTACTGCCCTCACCCCCTACTCCTGCCCCCAACCCCAGTCTAGAATCCTTTAGGGCAGAGCTGCCCTAGTCTCTTGCATAGTGCCTGGTATGTATAGTGGGTGCTCAATATTTGGATACTGAGTGCTCCAACTAAAACGAGGATTTTGATGCCCACAGAGTGGTTGTTTCTTTTCCAGCACAGCTGATCAGTCAGCAGGTAGTAATGGAAACTCAGAGCGCCTTCTCCATGACAACAGCTTAGGTGAATAAACAAGCACTTCCTGCCTGAAAAGGGCAGATATTCACTATCTCAAAAGAGCTGATCCAAAATGGATAGGCGTGCTCAAAGCAAAAGGTAGCAAGTGCTGAGGAGGATTTAGATTCTCCCCAAAAGGGATGACAGGAAGCCCTGTCTGATTTGTTCTGATTCAAGCCCTATGCTAGGTTTGTATGCTTGCTAATTCAAATCATTTGTGTCAATCCACTTCTGAAGCCAAATGTCAACCTAAATAGGCAGCAATCTCACAAAGTTAGTTTTACTCAACTGCTTAAAACTGTGAGAAACAAGATAGATGAGAACCATATCTTGACAATATTCATGGCATTCACAGAGCCTTGATAGCACTTTCGGGAAATCACAGACTCAGGCAAAATTATGCATCATCAATTTGTAGGGAGCAAATAGCACTTGTTGGGTGTGTGGGTTGAGAGAATTTACATTTTTCCTTAGAACCCACTCTCATGGGTAAGGATATGCTCCCTTGTGTTTAACCTAAATTAACCATGCTACTTCTTTAGTACTCCACGTTAGTGGAGAAGGTGATCATTCAGAATCAGAGAGGATACAAAGCAAGGCATGGAAATAAGGCACCTATCTAATGATGCATAACTAGCTCATGGGAGCTGGATTCTCATTACAAGTAAATTATTAAACAACAAAGTACTGCTGTCTAGTAAAAGGATTACAACCATGCTGCCAGAAACTTAGAAACTTGGAAAAATTCAGGTAGGAAATGGTTTTGTCACACTGAAATAATTTAATTATTCCTAATTTATTATTCAATACAATTGTTACATTTTTGAGTATTTTGAAGTTTTTAACATAAACTCTTAATGTCAATACCTCTTGTAGTCATTCCTAAAAATGAAGATTTTGAGACTCTTTTACAAGTACTGGCTGGCATTGGCTCAAAGAGTTAGCTATCGGGGGACATAATTTCCGTAAGATCAGCAGTGGGGGAAAATGTTTGGTCTGGGTTCTTAATCTTTTAGGGGTAACACTAGATGCTCCTTCATTTATTCAACAAATATTAATTGAGTGCTTATTGTGCACAGATTTTGTGCTAGGTGCTAGGGCTACAGCTGTGAATCAGATGGGTAAGGTCCCTGCTGTCACAGGACTTATATTCTCATGTGGGTGTGTGTATGTAAGAATGTACCCACTGTGTAGAATAAGAATAAAGAGAAAACAAAGGAGTAGAGTCTCTTAAAAATGTATGAATTATTGCCACTGCACTCCAGCCTGGGTGACAGAGTCAGACCCCAACTCAAAAAAAAAAGGATTATTTAAAATGCTAATGAAAACTTCAGACTTTCAGAACACAATACATACCTTCGATGCTCTGTGGACCCACAAGATTCATGGCCTGGTGAGCTGGATACTCCACCCGTGGTCTGGCAATGCCCAACTGCTCCATGACACCATGGAGCAGCCTCTGGATATCTGTTTCTGAGAGCCGGTCAGGGGCCTGGCTGTTATAAGCAAATGCTGGAGTCCATCCAACTGCCAGCCAAAACAGTAGGCCAGAAAGCATGGTAAACACCATCCTGGAAACCATTTTTAACCTGCAGGAAAAAAACCCAAAAACCTCAACAAAAAAAAAGCCAAAAAAATAAAACTTAAATTGATCAGTTGGCCACAATTGACTATTGTGATGATGCAATCATGTAACCACTCCAGGCTGTGGTTCAAGTACCACCCGGAAAGGTACAGCAACGAAAAATCCTTAGGGATTTTGTCTTAAGTGTCCATGCTAGACAGGACACCATTGTGAGAAGGTATTAGAGACACAAAACAGCTAGCTGGAGGTGTCCAATTCCCTCTGTCTACACTCTTGGAAAAGCTAGGCTGGAAAGGCAGTTTTTACTCATACTTTGTATCCTCCTTGCAGCTCCCCGAAAGTTCTGCACTACCATTCTCTTCACCTTCTCTTTTTCTCTTACTAAAACACACAAACCACAACTTGCTTCAATTTTGAGAAAGACAGGGATAGTGACATCTTGAGTTTTCCGTCTCAGGGAAGGAAAGGCTAACAGGAGGGAGTTAGGAAGACACACACAAATGACAAAGAAGCACAGAAAGGTTAGGAGTGGCAGCAGAGAACATTCTTTGCTTAGCAAATATCTCATGCGTTTGAGACCCTGAGAATGGAAACAGATGCAGCTCAGGCCCTGCCCTGTAGTCTGGTAGGGTAGGGGGGGTGTGCTTGCTCAGTGGTGAGTGACCCTGGGCAAGCACCTCAGCTGCCTCCTCTGTAAACTGGGGATAATAAAAGCATCTACCTTATAGGGCACCTGTGAGGGGAAGTGTGCAAATACACGTAAGAGGGTTTAGAATGGTGCCAGGCACAGAGCGTACCCCCATATTGCTGTCATCATGTTAGTAATATTGCTGTGCAGTTCCAGAGATTAGAATTCGAGGAGGCAGTACAGAGGAGAGGGAAGACAAAGCAGGTGAAGGAGTGGGAGAAAATTAGTCTGGGGAGTTAACCTTTCTACATGTTGCCTTCTATGGATATGCTTGCAGCTTCCCCTGCAGCTGCTTAACTCGTTTTGCACGGATGCTTCAGGCAGCAGCCATGCAAATCCTGCTTTTGATTATTCTTCTACCCGGACTGAGGGATGGAGAAGTGGGAAGAAAGCAAACGGTGCATTTTCTTTAATGACGCTGAGACATTTATTTTCCTGCAAAGAAAAGGCTTTTGCTTCTCATCATTATTTGGGAAATAAATCCTTGTTTCCCAAAGAGCAAGCAAGAGAACAGCTCTTTGTTGCAACAGCAAAGTCTGCAAATCTGCTGCAGAAAGCCAGAGGCAGACACCAGCCTCTCCATCTTTCCCTTCCCTGCTCTGAATGCAGGATGTCTGTTTCATTTCCATTCCAACCAACGCCGTAATGATTTGATGAAGTATCTAATCTCCTCCCTCCATACTTCTTTCCCTTTATAGTCAAACCTCCTTAACCTACTCATCCTTTGTCTGACCCCAGGCCCCAGAGCTCAAGGATTTCAGCAGGACGCCCTCCCCCGCTCCCGATCTCAGAGAAGGAGCTGCAGATCTCGGGTGGACGGCAGCAGGCCCAGCCTGCCAGTACTCACCGAGGGGCAGCCCGAGGAGCCTACTGCGATCTGGGCCTTCGTGGGGGTCGGGGCCAGGAGCCGGGCGAGCTGGGTAGTTTGTGCGTCACCTCCCTCCGCATCTTAGCTCCGCCCCGGCCCCTCCTCCAGCAGGTGGAAGGCGCCTCGCCAGGGCTCCCCAGAACGCATGCCGGATGCCTGCGCCTCTCACCAAGAACCGCACAGCGCTTCCACCACGCATTCTGCCCACAAACCTCTTTTATATGAAACCTACAGACTCTCCTCCTCCATCCGCCTCTGAAAGTCACTCACCTCCTCACTCAATCCCCATGACAGTGTGCCAGGTCGCCACGTTAGCACACCTTTCTTTAATTTTGTCACCTTCTAGAATAGAACAGTTAAAAAAAAAAAAAAAGTCTTTTAGCTTCAAGAGGGAAGATGCAATGAAGAGTGGAGTGACAAGAGAAGTCCTAAGAACTTTTAATCGTGGTTATGATAATGTAAATACTGCTTTCAGGGGCCTTTTTGAGCAGGAAAACTATAAGGGGTTTAATACAAGAAGCTAAAAACATCTGTTAAAGTGATATCTTGACGTCCTGTAGAAATATTAGCTCTGGGTGTTATTTCTAAACTTCCACACCAACCGTCAAGTAAAATCCCACTTTGGCATGAAGAGGAACCATATTCCCAGCATATTGTAGAAATGTGTCCCAGTAGACCCAGAAATTTTGTTAAGTGTTTATGAAGCACCTACTATGTGCAATGTTAGACATCTGAAATTTGTTCAAATACAAAAATTGAAATGTAAAGCCGTACAATATAGTTTTGCAAATTTCTTTAATCAAGGATAAGTACCTGCAGCTCTGAGAATAACTAACTTGATGAAGTTAGAATTCAGATCTCTTTATCTTAGCTCTACACAGCATATCTGTTACCATCTACAGCAATTCACTCACAAGATACATGACCTTTTGTGTTAAAGCCAAACCTCCTTCCCAGTGCTTTTGCTTCCATGGATGCTCCTCTGCTCCCTGATTTTGTTTCAATGCATGCTAAATCAACAGAACAGATACCATCTATTGGCTCTAGGCTCACAGATGATGCCGCAACTTAGTATTTATTGATGCATAGAAACTTTTTTAAATTCTGAATTTTACTTTAGCATTGTTCACTATTATCTTCATTTTGTGCTTGGAAAAAATGAAGTCTCTTTAATGTATTGCTTTTGTGTGAAACAGAAATTTGACTGAAATACACCAAAATGCTATGCTGCATATGAAATTTGGTATTTTACACCTATTGGGTAGTGTTCACAGGTGGGGGTGGTGGGTACTCCTAACGCCCAGACCAAAAACCATCTATATCTCCAAAGCTATGGAAATTAATAAAAACAAAACAAAAAAACCAGAAACTTCCTTGGGGGAAAAACTTTATTTTAAAAATAAAACATCCACCACATATACTTGTGATCACAATAAATGTTTAAATATTGCCGTAATTAAGAAAAACACAATTCTTACTGATTATAGTAAGAACTATGGCCAAACAGTCTAAGTTCTATGTATTAAGTTATGTTGTTTGTTGCTTGTAATAACCAAATTAATATTAGATCTTTACGTATACTTATAAGTAAAAAAGAAAAAAAACTTTGAAGTTACTGCACATATCCAGACACATTTAACTTTGTAAAGTATATCTGTATATAATTTGATCAAATGTCCTATGAAGTTAGCAACATCATCTGCATTATGCAAAGAAAAATTGAAAACAGATTAAGTCAAGTCTAAATCTCAACTTTTCTGATGCTTGCTCCAATTACAATTACCATAGCTTCCAGCTATTTACTTTCATATTCCTATACTTTGTATTGCAGTTTTCACCTGTTACAAATGGGAGTGACATGTGGGTTTGTTTTTTTTTTTGAAATTAACATTTTCATTATTGATTCAACTCTCAGAAAAGCCACCAATTCAGGTGATTTGTACAGTTAACCTCCTATGCCTTCTTACTAAATTAGTCTTTCAACTCAACATTTCATCCTTTGCTCAGATAAAATTCAAAAACAAAGGTTAAAAAATTATTTGACTGTGGCTAAGCCTGGAATCCCAGCACTTTGGGAAGTCGAGGCGAGTGTATTGCCTGAGCCTGCGGGTTCAAGACCAGCTCGGGCAACTTGGCGAGACCTCATCTCTGCAATAAATAAAAAATTAACTGGGAGTGGTAGTGTGTGCCTGTAGTTCTGGCTACCTGGAAGGCTGAGGTGGAAGGACCATCAACACTGGGGTGGCCATGAATGTGCCACTGCACTCAAGCCTGGGTGACAGAGTGAGACTCCAACTCAAAAAAATTATTTGAACCAGTGTACAGGGGGTGCCAAAAAAAATGTATGTACATCTTAAGGGATGTTATCTATATATTACTATTTGAAGTTGAATTGAATTATGGTAGCAATGTGTATTATGACATCCGCTCAACTATGCTTCTGCCATTTTCTTTTACTGTCCAGCCTGTCACATAGTGATACTAGCATTCATTTGGTTAATCCCATCTTTTGAGTGAACAGCATACTTAAAATGTGTATATATTTTTTGGCAGCCCCTGTATATCTCAGAGTGTATGAATATTTTGTCTCTTACAGTTAGAAATACCATAAACACCTGAAATGCATATCTCATTTATATCACAAACCTATATGATATCAGATAAACATATTTATATCTACAGATATTTACAGTCTTTATGTAATTCAGATACTTACTAGTTCTGAAAAGGGATTGATTCTTGGGTAATAGATACAGAAACTTTGAAAGAAGACAGATATACTGTATCAAGTAGAACATGGAGAAGCAAACATTTGATTACTTGAAATTCCTCACACATACACATACTGAAAGTGTGGTTGCTCCCAGTGTGTGCAATCCTGCTCTAATCTGTTCTAATATCGAAACGTCGCATTCTAACAACTGACCTGAAAAACTATCTTCAGTGATTGACTCTGTCTGCTTAGTCCTTTCTCTAAAACTTAGAGAATATATTCTATTGTTCATAATATATTTCCTTAAAGATCTGTAATTTGTAATAAAAAATTTAAAATATAAATTTAGACAGATTTGTTTGACAATTTGAGGAAAGTTCTAAATGGTACTTTGAATTTCATCAGAGCCTCAGACAAGTCATTTTCCAAAATGTTATCTTTAATGTCTATGCTAAATAAATAACATTTATACACAAGGCAAAGTCATGGTTTTTATCCAAGTAAAATGTACAGAAGTGCATCGACTATTACAAATTCGACAGGTATTAAATCACCTTGATTAAATTGTTTCAAGTTCAATTATTCCTATTTAAATAATTGCCATTTCCATATTGGATAAAACAGTTACAAATGCATTTGTGCAAATTATCTTTAAAAACACAGTATGGCTTAAAAGTTATCAACTTCTTCTGGATCAGAATACATGAACACAGTTTTGTCATTACTCTGTTTTATCCATTGTTTAGTGAATGAACACCTGGTACATCTTCAGGTAATATAAACCAAATTACGTTCCAAGTAAGAAAAAAGGATTAGGATGCTATTGAAGCAAATTAATTTTTGGGAATTTTTGGCAAAGACAATAAACATTAATATAATTCAAAACATAAGATCTGCAGAGATTATCTCTTCCCTTTACATGCTAGAAATTTACAGCAGACACCTTTTCTGACTTGGGGAAATAACAGAAAATAGGCATAACTTGATCCATTCTATCACACATAAAAGTAATGAATTTTCAAAACTTAATTTCTTACAAATCCAATCAATAATTTCATTAAAAAGGTAAACTATAACCTCTGCTTTAAGAAATCACAATAAAATTAAAGATTAAATATGACCATAATTACAAAAAACAAAGTAGTTATTTGTACAAGTATAAAAACTCAAGTTGCTTATACAGTGAAATTGAAATGTTTCAGAGAAAATCTGTTTAACAATCACCCTGAGCTACAAACTAACATGTAGATTATCCTGCAAGTTATATCACCAATTGCTCATTTTATTTACACTAATGACAAGTATAACATTTACCAATTACAAGTCTACAGGTTTACTTGTTGGTAGTAGTTGAGCTTTTCCAATAGGATTTTTTGGAGAACCTTTGTACCAGACCCTTTCTCTTTCTGATGGTTTCCTAAGGACCTTGTTATTTATCCCAGGAGAAAAGCCCCTACTGTTATTTACAATAGGTTTTACTATATCATGATTAGTCAGGTCATCCAAGGGAACCTTAATTTGGCCATCAGCTATCACATCCTGTTCACAAACTCTAGTAGGCCCAAAAGAGGGATTCACTGAATCTGGGTATCTCTTCATTTTTAATAAAGATTTACAAGTTAACTCTATGCTTGATTTTGGAACTGCATCAATGTTTGACTGTTCATGTGATGTAAACTTCTGTTCTTTAAGATCTGATTTCATATGTGAAATAGAGGAATCGTTTGACTTACTTTCTATACAAGAAGAGAGAGCACTGTCACAGCTCACTGATTTAACTAAAGGGGAAGGAGCATCACTACCACTTGCCAATTTGTGCCTTACAGGTTGTCTGTTATACTCCAACAAAGAATTAATTCTTCTGACAGACTGACGGACAGGAGTACGCTGAAACTTAAGAGGTGACTTAACCTTTGTTCTACTTGGTTCATTTAAAGAAAGCTTATTGAACCACTGTATATGATCTGAAACTTTTCCATGTTCTGTCATTCGTAAACTTTCAGAAACTGTTTTATCACATGCTTCCACCAGTGACGGCTGTTTAACAATTCTTGTAGGCCTAGGATTTGACAAGTTTGTTACAATACACGTACTCTGTTGTGAAGAGGATCTAGCCTCTTCCTCTCTAGAAGCTGCACATTTCTCTTCAATCATATCTTCATTCTCCTTTAATTTAGTACTTAGTTTATGCCTTGGGGACTGCTGTCTCTTTATTTGTTCATCACAGGGGAATTCTTGCTTGCTTAAATCATCTTTTGGTATATTTGAATGAATGCTTTTCTCATGTTCCACCTTAATTTGAGTTGAATACCATTTTATAGTTGATTCTCTATCATATTTTTGAGATTGATGTGGTGAAAAGTCTCTTCCTGAAAAGTGATTTTCATCATTACCACTGTGGTGCTCAGATACTTCCTTTGATTCTATTACAGTCAAATCATTAGTTTCAAATAGTTTTCTCTCTGGGCTATATTCTATATAAGATGTTTCAGTTAATTTTGTTTTCCCCACATTAGTTATTGATGACTGCCTGTGATTTATCAATGTGTGAAGATTACTTCCAGATTCAGAAAATGCTTTTTGAATTTTCACCAAAGTCTCTTTGGTCAAATTATTTTCATCCCCACTAAGGGAGCTTCCTGTTAAGTTGCTGTTATCTTTATTATGCAAATTGCAAGGGGAGAGTTCACATGAAGCAGCAGGTGAATTTTCAACTGTAACACTAGGCTCTGAAGAACAGTTTTCTGCCTCAAGATTTTCGACTATTGAAGAGGTTTCATTTGCATGTATTTCTTGAAAACTTGAATTACTAGGTCCTGTCCATGACATCCGGTAATTTGTTCCATCTAGTCGCTCTGGAGTTAATAAGTTTTCCTCAGACTTACTGATCTTTTTTGAACCTAAAACAAAGCAGTTCAGTGCTTTTAATCCTTTGTATTTGATGCTGTTTTGAAATATTATCCAAACACATGGCAAATAATGGCATTAAGCACTTAGTTCCAACAAGTTAAAAATTTGTGTTAAAAGAAATAATTTTTCACATAAGAATGTCAAACATTTTCATATTTACATCTATAAGCTCTCTCCAATTGTTGAGAGGAAAATACACTGCCAATTCAAATATTTTCATTATTCAAACACGAAGTTTTAATTTCTAGAACATTAAGTTGTTATATTTTACCATTAAAAAGGCAACTAAAGCAGGATTTTTGTGAAAACTCTTAACAATAGCATGTAAATGTACCTTTCTTTGATAACCTTTCATCAATATCTGGGCTAAAAAGCAGACCTGTTTTTACAGATTCAATCCTATTTATTAAACTTTGTTGATTTGCAAGTCGCCGACCAACATTTTCACATCTATTGACACCAGAACTTCCATTCTATACAGAAAAAGAAATTGAAAAAGTGTGGTTAAGAAATAAATTCAGTTAACTCAAAATATTAGGACAAAGTAAATTTTTTACATTATCAAAATCTTCAGTTGATTAAAAAAGGCATATATAATCAGGAAAAAATTCTATCACAAACACAAACATTCTTGCCTGCTAATGAAAACTATAATCACTTGACATGGTTACTAGTTGATATTTTATGACATAAAATTAAGACAGCCTTGCATATTCATTCATTGAAAAAATTATTGTTGGGTGTAGTGGCTGATGCTTGTAATCCTAGTCCTGTGGGAGGTAGAGCTGAGAGGATCGCCTGAGCCCACGGGTTTGAGACCAGCCTAGGCAATTTGGTGAAATCTTGTCTCTACAATAAATAAAAAAAACTAGCTGATGTGGTGGTGCATGCCTATAGTTCCAGCTACTTGGAAGGCTGAGGCAGAAGGATGGCCTGAACCCAGCAGGTTGAGGTGGTGGTGACTGTGAGCAAGCCACTGCACTCCAGCCTGGCAGCCTGGGTGACAGAGTGACACTCCGACTCAAAAAAAAAAGAAAAAATTATTTTTGTGTGCTGACCCTGTGCCACGGCCTGTTCACAAACAGTGGGATAAACAAGAAACCCAGACCAAAATCTTAACCCTCATGGACTTTACATACTATGTAGATAGGAAGTTTTAGATCAAAACAACATAAACAATAAATTATATTGTATACATACAACACACAAGTGAACAATGCTATAGAGAAAAGTAAAATGTAAGGATACAGGGTGCTGAAAGGTGGAAGTGAAATCTAAACAGGGTAATCAGAAGACGATTTGTGAGTAAAGAAAAATAAGAGAGCCATGAAGATTTAAGGGGGAAGAACATCACAGGAAGAGAAAAACACTGGTGCAATCTGGAGTGCAGTCTGGCTTGATCAGCAACCAGCGAGGCCAGTAAATGAAGCAGAGTAAGCAAGAGGGACAGAAGCAGACATCAGCAATGGAGCCTGAGAACACAGCATGGGGTGTGTGGCAGGTCAATGAGAGAACTTTGGCTTTTATTCAGAGTGAAATGAGGAGTCATTGGAGGATCCTGAGCTGAGGAATGATATAACCTAGCTTGGGTTTTAAAGTCTAATTTTGGCTACAGTTCTGCAAGGGTAGGAGAAGGTAGACCTGTTGGTAGGAGCGCACTTCAGTAATCCAGCTGAGAGATTTTAGAGAAAGTGGGAAAAGTGGTACTGGTGAGAGCCGGTCAGTTTGGAGACACTCTGGAAGCAGAAGTTAGATGGGATTCTTTAATGGATCAAACACGGTGGGGAGAGAAGTTGAGGAATGAAGAGTGTGGCTATGGTTTTTGGCCTAAATGATGGGATGAATGAGTTGTTGGAACTGAGATGGAGATGACAGCAAAATAAGTGCTGTTTTGTTGGCAGGGAGAGGGATAGTGACAGCAAAGAAATGCATCTCAGGCATTCTATTTGGAGCAGGTTATACTTGAAATGCCTACTGAATTAGATACCCAAGTAGAGAAGTCAAAAGACAAATAATGAGAAACAGCCAAGTTGTTCAGGAGAGTATTTTGGGCTGCAGAACTTATACTTGGAAGTTTTAAGTGAAAAAGGTTAAGCATTCCAAATCTGAAAAGCCAAAATCAGAAACATTCTGAGTGTTATCAGATTTTCAGATTAGGGATGCTGAACTGGTAAGCATAATGCAAATATTCCCAAATTAAAAAAAAAAAACAAAATTTAAGATACTTCTGGTCTTAAGCATTTTGGGTAAGGGACACTCAACCTGTATACAATGTTTTAGGCTGATGATCACCTTGAGTGAGTGGACAGAGAAGAGAAGTACAGGGACTAAGCTTTGGGCACTCCAATGCAAGGGAATTTGAAGACGCAAGGCAAAAGCATACCAAAGGGAAACAAGTGACCAGTTGATATTTGACCACTGGTTTGAACAATGTTGAATTCATACGTGACCTGGATGAGAACAGTTTCAGTGGCTTGTTGAGAGGAAAGCCTGACTGGAATAGATTTAAGCAGAGCAGAAAAAGAGGAAGTAGAGATATCAGCTCACGTTTAGTATAATAAGGAGACAGTAGCTGGAAGAAAGACAGGGTCAGAAAGGTCTTTTAGTATCAAGTTTATAGCTTTATGCTAATATAAAGAGATCAATTAAATAGTAAGACACTTACTACATCTCTACCATTTTTTCCCAGACTAAATTTCAAACGAAGGGATCTTCGAACCTTTTCTTTACGACTGATTTTAGGAGAGAAGCAGCCTGCTTTTCCTGATTCCACCCTAAAGAGTACAACCAAAAATGTCAGTGTATATAGCATACCAGAAAATTCTTACAAAATATAATTTGAGAGAAAGTCCACAGCAAATCATACTGCTAATAATTGAGCAGAGTAATAATTTTTAAAAACCAGTTACATTTTAAGTTACATTACCATATAGGGAAACACTGAGTTTGCACATAAAAATAATCTGTTATAAAAGTTATTTAGTCACTTATAAATCAGGATTATTAGAATAAACAAAACAGAAAAATTTGAAATTATACCATCAACATAAAATAGAATTTTAAGCAAGCAAAGTAGACTCAAATTAGGAATCTTTCTCTGGTGGGTATTTTTTTTTTGAGTTGGAGTCTTTCACTCTGTCACCCAGGCAGGAGTGCAGTGGCATGCTCACAGCCACCGTAGCTCGACCTGCTGGGCTCAGATGATCCTTCTGCCTCTGCCTTCCAAACAGCTGTAACTATAGGCACGCACCACCATGCCCGGTTAATTTTTTGATTTATTGTAGAGGTGAGGTCTCGCCAAGTTGTCCAGGCTGGTCTTGAACCTGTAAGCTCAGGCAATCCTCTCACCTCAGTCTCCAAAAGTGCTGGGATTATTGGTGTGAACCACTGCACCCAGCCTCTGGTGGGTATTTAAAGGGTGACTTATTAATAAGACTACAAATGCAAAAGAGATTTTTAAAAGTTATAATTCAAATGTGGTTCACATTTTTGCTAAGAATGTAGACACCAAATATTGATTCAATGAAAACAAAATGTCCTGGATAAATTACCTGCAAATTTTTTGGCCTGCAATCCTTTTACTTCGCCTTAGCACACCTGTGCTGATCAAATGGTTTCCACTGATGGCTACAGGAGAGAGTGAACTCTGAGATGACCCTTCTGAGCTTGTATCAATGTGAACTATAAAAATAACCACATGTAATATGCCACATACACTTATTTTCTTTTTAAAGTGTAAATTAACAGCAGCAATTAAACCCAAACCCTTACTTTCTATTCCCAAGCAACAACAGAATTCAGTTAATTTCTGATTAACAACTTCAGATGTCAAGTAACCCAACTAAAAAAGTATCCATTTCTTACTTTTGAGTTGCTAATTAAAGGTCAGATTAAGCATTACTTTCATATGAGAGTTTTGCTTTAAACTATTTTAATAATACAAGAGAGGGGTAGGCACTGTTGCAGACTGGAGAAAGAGCAAGATTTGAAGAAAGACTTGAGTTTGTTCAATCATTTGCTAAATGGCTTTAGGCTCTAAAAATAGACTTCTATGATGAACGTAAATATTACTGTCATCTATATAAAATGTCTAATACAGTATCTAATACATAATATTAATGTTATAATAAAAAATAAACGATTGGAAAACAATTTGGAATCCGAGTACCCAGGATGTACCTGTTATCTACCTGACTCTGGAATGTCATTTGTTCAATATTTTTAGTAAAAAAACAGAAAATAATATGTATAACACATGCCTAATCACTTGGCTGCTGCTGTGTTTCATGAGGATAATGCTGGTTACAACAGAAGCTCAACTTAATTATTTAACACCATTCATATCATAAAATCAACTATAGTAAAAAATTAAGAAAAAAGTAAAATAGTTATGCACAAATGTTCTATATATACTTGACTTATGCTTGAATCATATCTAGTATACACTCAACAAATATGAACCCTCTCAACTCATTATAGTTATTAATAAATAATACACAAAGTTTCCCAAACAGAGACATTCATATTTTTTCACTTATGAAAACAAAAAATACAATTATTATAGTGACTTTGGGTACATCTGGTTAAAGAAAATTTTGGAGGCCAGTATAATACATGTGTGAACATAGGTAGTTTTATTCCAGGACTGTAGTCTAAATCATTTAAAAAGTGTGTCAATGGTCAAAGGAGGCACAATTAAAATATATAAACAATGCAAATTTATCACACATATAAGAAAAAAACTGAATATGGACAATAAACTAATATTGTTGCTTTTATATATATTTTAAAAATCATATCTGTTATCAGCTAAACTTAGAAATCAACCTATGTATCTTTAATTTTGCAAGTGGAATTTACTGAGCTGTGTCTGAGAAAGTAGGGTCAAAGAAAAGTGATGGGTTAAAAATGATGGATTACTGTCTTTAACTTTTTAAGTTTTTTAGAAAGAAAATTTACCGACTAAGCAGGCTCAAACTAAAGTTAAAATAACACAAGAATGTTCAATGTCTTTTTTTGGGAGCTTGGAGAAGGAATCAACAGGTTAATTTCCAGGGAAGATGCTGTAATGCTAATAAGAAAAGGCAGGTAGAACTACAATTCCCAACTGCCATAAAATGCTTTCTCAAAACTAGAAAGCATTTTACATATTAAAGACAAAACCACTATGTTACCTTAAAGGAGTTTAAGTCTCCAACCTCTATGCATTAAAAAAGCTACAGAAATAAGTTCCAGAGTCATGATCACTATACTTTAATGAACCATTGAGAACCTGTGAAGAAGTGGTTTTCTTCTGGAAAACCACAGTTGCTATTCTAATCAACTTTTTGATAAAACAAGGAAAGTAAAACCTTTTGGATAGTAGAAACAAAAGAGAGCTTTTGGGAAGAAGAGCTTATAATTCAGCTCATTAATTCAAAAGGAAACCGTTAACATTGTCTAAAACCGACAAAATGAAAATCTAAAAAAATCAGAGGTCACTCAAATTTTAACTAAATGAAAGACAAATATGAGATGGGAGACACTGGGTTTAGTTAAGATTTTATTTCATTTTTGACTGATCATAAAGTTAATATGAGCCAACGTGATTCTGCTAAAAGAGCCAACTCAGTCAAATGCCACAATAACAAAACTCCAGTCTTCAAATTATCACATCATACTATATTATCCTTTGAAGGCTGTGGTTGGCCACATTAGGAACTTGCAGTTAATTTGGAAGAAAATGGCTGGGCTGATAAGGGATCTGGAAACCATACCACAAGGAACAGTATAAACAAAATTTTAAAGCTTCTAAATGGTAGTTGAGTCTAAAACTTTAAAAATAACCCCCCTTATCAAAATTGTAACCTATACTGGTAACCTCCCACTCTGGAATCAGAGACAATCCAACTCTGGCAACCTCAACTTAGAAGAAGACAGCAATGAAGGCATAGCTATAGACCCAAAAGTAACTAAAGGAGGATTCAGGATGTCCAATCACATAAAACCTGAGCCTCAATGCTATCCACAGAAGCTCAAACTACCTCTCTGAGTTATTTATAATGTTCAATAGGCATGGCCATAAAACACATACACATAAATTAATTGTATTGAATGAATCTCTATTTTAAAAGGCAGAAAACTTTATAAAAACTCTGGGATTTGATAAAACACAGAATAAAGTTCTAGCTCCTAAAATTGGCATTAATATGAAATAGTACTTTGCCCAGAATAGGCACTTGTTAATGTTTACAACACACTTATTTAAAATTTATGTGCTACCTGATACTGGTGTAGAACTGCTACTGAAGAGATTGCTTGGCAACAGCTCAAAGTTAAAATTGTGCTTGATGGACTTCCTTTTCTTACTTGAGAAACCATGAGAAGAATCTACTGGCAGTTTACGCTTAGCATTTGGTGTAAGAATCACTGGTGATACAGATAGCTGGGCTAATAAAATATAAAAACAAAACCATTTGTTGTTTCTCCTGCAGATTTCATAAAATACAAAAGCTTTATATAATTTCTTCTTAGAAAGCTACTACTCAGCACTAACTAAAAAATAAGGGGTTACATTTATATTATCAAATATATGTTATATAAGTGAATAACACTACAATTACTTAAAATGAAAATAAGTCACAAAGAGGCAAGAGACTCTTAAGAAATAGCCATAACTTAAATCAAACAGACTAAAAGATGTATGATACACATTAAAGGATATTTATATAGGGAAGAAAGATATAAACAAGAAGTTGAAACAAAAACTGATCTAAATATTATTTTTGCTTTTCATCATAACTGAGTATTAACCAGTTGATTTCTTTACTCTGGGAAACAAAAGATCATGTTGTCTCTTATCGACTGAATAATGTCTGCCACAAGTCAATTAGAATAAATAATTGGAAAATATAGCAATAAACTTCTTGTTCTAAAACAAAAATAAGGTTGAGGTACTTTCATGTGCTAAATAGCATCCAAATTACAACCAACAGAAAAGCATGATTAAGAAGACTAAAGTTATAACAATAGACTAAAAAAATTTACCTACAATTTTGGGTTCATTATATCCAACCTAATTAGTAATGTCACAACATAGTATGTGTAGTACAACATCTCCATTGAAAATTGTATTTGAACTTGATTAAATTAAATTTGATTAACTAAATAAGCTAAGCAGTTATTACTGTAATTATTTTTTATAGACTACTACAGAAATTTTCATTTAGATAAATGCATATAAGAACTTACCAATTTTTTCCTGTTGAGGGGTAACAGAGGGTGTTCTGTTAGATTTAAATTTGCTTAGTGCTCCACTAACAAAATCTGAAATGTAAGGCATATATAATCATGTAATCAATGATAACATTTACCTATCTTTCACCAATAATTCATATGGATGTTTGTAGTCTTTTAACAACTAACTTTGTATCAGCTTATGTATTTTAAAGTTATTTAAAAGGAATTATTTCATAATAGAAAAAGTACTTGAGGATTTTTATTTCATTTCCCACTTATACTCCCATGTTTCTAAAAAAAAAAGACATGATACAGAATGAGATATAATACAAATACATATAGGGCACAGAAAGGATAGAGAAGAGGATCATTACTTGTTGAGGCAAAGAAGGACTGAAATATTTAAGTGGTCAGATTCTGAATAATACAGGCCTAAAAAGTATACACTGGATTTAGCTACCAAGAAATTATTGTGACTTTGACAGGAATAACTTCATGCAAAAATATTCCCCTAATTTTCAGCCACAATGTTTACTGATTAATCACCAAATACCATTCAATATGGTTATGTAAATTTGAATTCAGAAATAGTCACTTATGTATAATTGCAGAATCTTACAAACTCAAGTGGTACAAACCATAGAAGAATACTGAAAACCTCTTTGAAGAGCCTGAGATGGTCAATGCTCAAACTGGCAGGCAATAGCTAATAAAGCCAACCTTTAGGACACCCATACAGATAAACTGAGGTCAACGTGGGAAAGGAAAAAGTACAAGAGAAAAGAGAGAGCAGAAGAGAGAAGAAATAAAGGGACAAAAAGGTTTAACCACAGCAGCAATACACAATTAGTTCAGCACAGCAAAATCAGGAGTATTGAAAGAAAAATGGTTCCTTCTATATTCTGAAACCATCCTAATTGCATCATGGCCCACGAAAATACAGCCTAGAGCATTCAGGGAAAGGGAAAAATTATGTCTTGATTCCTTTAATAGTCTCATGAACTTAGTGCGTGTATTTCAGGAAGTACCACACTAGTGAGGGCATCTTATTAATTAGCTCAGCATTGCCCCATCTATGAAAGACATTCATTTGCACAATGACAACATAGAAGAACACACACTTATATTCACACACACTGGCAAGAACAGCAAAACTTTGATAAACTATTATTTCAAGAATTTTCCCACGAAATCCTGTGTACATTCTGGGGCAACACAATCATTGCAAACTGTCATATCTAGCATAAAACTAATAACAATAACTCATATTAAATATTTATCAAAACAAAGGTACATATTCTGAAGGATTGCATAACATTGTGAATGTAGGTAACACTTTTAATGTAGATACACTTGAAAATGGCTAAAATGGTAAATTTTGTTATATATATTTCACCATAATATTTTAAAAAGTCAAGATTCTTTAAAGCAATGTACTCGAACTACATAGATGTTTGTGGTATTTCAAAGTGAGATGCAGAAAAATAGAAGACTAGCTATAATATAAAGACAAACATTGATGGTCAGAGCTTATGAAAAGTTTTAAAATTGATGTATTTTAGTGATGCTTAACAAATGCTAGCCTATCATGTTCAAATAAATAAAGCATCTCTTAGTATATGCCAAATATTAATAACTCTACTTAATGTACTCATTCAATAGCTTATGAATATAGTTAGTAAAACCCCTGAGGTGGATACAATGATGTACAAAACATAGTTTCTACCCTCAAAAAGCATTAAATATAATAGGTAAGAGAATCATGCACAAGAAATATGTATAAAGCTAGATAAAAACCCAGAAAGCCTAAATAAAATATAGAATGTTAAGCAGAAAAGAGATTATTACCCCACTGGGGGAAGAAAATAAAAAATGGGAATAGGAGCTGGCTTAACAATACATTTAACCTGAATTTTGACAACTGGATACAATGAACAGCAGGGGTAGACAGAAGTAAAATCATTATATCAATAAACAGTATAAGCAAAAGAATAAGAGTGTCTGGAAAACAACAAATCACACAATTTGACTAAAGTATAAGTTGCTTAAAGAAGAGAAAACAAACAGAGACATTTTATGAAAGACCTTTAATGCCAAGTCAAATGTATATAAATATATAACATATAAATATATAATACATATACACATATACATAGCAGTACTATCAATGAAAACTTCTGAAGGGTATGTGCATGAGATGCTTGAGTAGAGTTATACATTTAAAATGTCAGCCTCAACACCAGTAAGTAGGGGAGATACAAGGCAGAGGCACAAAGATCAAGGAGATTCTTGTATTAAAGATGCAGTAAACACTGCAGAGCTAGATTCTCACAGTATCTGAAAGCTGTGAATACAGATGATAAAGAAAGAGTTAGGGACCCATGGTTTAAAGCTTAAGTATCTAGGGAATGATGGTGCAGTTAGAAGAAAATGGAATCCATGCAGAACCAGCTTAAACAGAGTAAACAGAGTGAAAATAGTCACTTCATAATGTTAAGCTTAATGCACCAAGGAAAAGCAGATGCGACAATGTCTGTCTAGATGGTCGTTAGTAAAGTGGAACTGACATTCTCAAGACTGACAGTGATAGACATCTGGTGGTCATCTATTTAGACATGATAATTAAAACTATAGGAATGAATGAGATCACAAAGGTAAAGAGGATAAGAGATGATCTGTGTCTGAGAATTATCTACATTTGAGATAGGAAGTTTTATAGGTTGAATTGTGTCCTCCAAAAATATGTTTACATCCTATGCCCAAGTATCTATGAATGTGTCCATACTTGGAATTAGTGTCTTTACAGACCTACTCAAATTAAGATGAGGTCATTAGGGTCGGCCCTAATCCAATGTGACCCTATAAGGGAAATCTGGACACAACACTCAGGGAGAGCAGCATGGGATGACACAGGCAGAGAATGAAGTGATACAGCTGCAAGCCAAGGAATGCCAAAGATTGACACCCACCACCAGAAGCTAGGAAGAGGCAAGGAAGAATGCTCCCCTACAGTTTCAGGCACTCAGCTGACACCTGGATTTCAGAAGTCCAGAACTGTGAAATAAATTTCTGTTGCTTTAAACCATCCAGCTTGTATACTTTATTACAGTAGTCCTAGGATAATGGTAGAGAAAGTATAAAGGGAACCCACAAAGGGGGCAAAGAAGAAACACAATGCAATAACATATAAGCCAAAAGATTAAAAAAGGAGTAGATGAGATAGTTAATAACAATTAGTTCTGATATTTAACAGATGAGAAATTTCCTAAAGTAATTAGAAGAAGTATGGCTGGTCTTCTTGACTAAAGAGATAAGAAGTCTTATTACCAACTCCACTGTGGTAGAACATTTGGTCTTTTTTATTCTTCCTTGGTAATATTTCCTTCATTTAGTTTACACTCCTAATTCAGATCACTAACTAGTTCAAACGATGATCTTGTACCTGAATTATTGCCACATCTTCCTGACAGTACAGTCTAATATTAAGCACAAATCTTTAGCACAAATATAAAATGTGTTAAAAAGAGAAGTTTCCTGGGTAGAGAGAGACCATTCTACTTCCAAGTCTCAATTCTTCAAATCAGATAATTCTGTAAAATATTTTAATCACGTCATGCCTCAAGTCACACACCTTCAATGATTCACCAATATCCAGGTTAATATTCTAATTCTTTAGCCTGGCATCAAGCTCATCACAATATCATACTAATCCTGACATGAACTCTTCACTCAATTCATACTGGTCTAGTTACAAACAGACATAGACTACTTCCCTACATAAATCTTTCTTCATAGCATCCTCCTCAGCTAGAAAGGGATACAAGTATTCTGATCCTCAACCCAATTATCCTAGATTCCATCCATCCTTCAAGAAGACTCAGTTTGACTTACTTTTTTTGGATAAGTCCCTAATCATTACAACCCAGGGAACTTTTCTCTTTTTGACACATTTTATATTTGTGGTAAAGATCTGTACTTAATATTAGCCTGTATTGCCAGTTTAACTTTTCACACGCTTATGTCCTATCTTTCCAAGTGTGCTGTAAGCATCAAAAAGGCAGATGCCACAATTCATGCTTCTTTATTTTCAAACACACTTTAGATTAAAGCAGATCATGGTACCTCCATAAAATGGGACTGCCACTCACCTCCTACACTTTGCCTTCGCTTTCTCTTACATTCACTAGGAGTTTCATATTCACCTTCTTCAAAACCTTCCATTGATGGAGTAGCACAGAGACCATCAATACCCAACATAGCTGGTATCTTTTCCAGGATAAAGTCTGGTACACGCCCTAAATGTAAATGTTCACAAGTAAGACAATTACCATTCTTCCTCCAAACTCCCCCAATACATCTACTTTCTATTTTTTTTTTTTTTTTGAGTTGGAGTCTCACTCTGTCGCCCAGACTGGAGTGCAGTGGCCCGCTCCCGGCCACCACAGCCTCGACCTGTTGGGCTCCGGCGATCCTTCTGCCTCAGCCTTCCGAGTAGCCGGAATTACAGGCATGCGTTACCACGCCCGGCTAATTTTTGATTTATTGTAGAGGTGAGATCTCGCCAAGTTGTCCTGGTGGGTCTCAAACCCACAGGCACAGGCAATTCACTCACCTCGTCCTCCCAAAGCACTTGGATTACAAGCTGAGCCACGGAGCCCGGCTGTAATACATCTACTTTCTAACAGCTGTCTTCATAGTTCACTTGGAAGAACCTGGGATCTCCCTCATTTAAACAAATTCTGGTATTTAATGCAACATCTTACCAATATCTGATGCATAATCAATAAGAGTCTGAACTACTGCAGCCTGTAATCGTAGCTTTTTTTCTGTATTAGCAGACATCTTTTCACGTCCTTCACTTGTCTGAAGAAGGTTTGGTGCAAATATTACTGCAAGATTGCTGCTATCCATCTTGTTCTCACTGGACCTTAAGTGAAAAAAGGTCTAATTAGATGGAGCCAAAGATAAAAATACAGAGAGCTAAAACAATGTATTTAGCACCTTTTGAAGACCTTTTTTTTTTTTTTAGTTGGAGTCTCACTCTGTCACCCAGACTGGAGTGCAATAGCCGCTCCCGACCACTGCAGCCTCGATCTGCTGGGCTCTGGCAATCCTTCCGCCTCAGCCTTCCAAGTAGCTGGAACCACAGGTGCACGCTACCACACCGGCTAATTTTTTTTTAATTTTTATTGTAGAGATGAGGTCTCGCCAAGTTGCCCAGGCGGGTTTCGAACCCGTGGGCTCAGGCAATCCACTCACCTCAGCCTCCCAAAGCGTGGAATTACAGGCTGAGCACCGAGCCCGGCTTGAAGACCTCTTACTTTATCAGTCACATGCAAGGCAAAACAGTTACCCCTTATCTAATTACCTACATGACAGTAATGAACTTAAGAAAAAAACAGGAATATATAGCTTCTATGTATTTAAATATGTATCATAAAAACCATGCTAATTGTAGAGCTCACATGCTGCTTTTCTGCACACATTGAACACGTGTTTGATTTTCAAACCCACACACAAAAAACTGGAAGTATTAGAAGGTGGTAAATATGTTTAGAACAAGCAGGCTCACTGAGAGCAGGGAAAGGGGAAAAATATTAAAAGCAAAACACAGATGTTTTAAAAACACCATAATCAGAAGTCATTCAGTAGACAATGAATCCCATAAACACCAATAAGCCATTAAGGCATTTATAACGATGACTTTAAGACAGCAAGAAAATATTAAATTATTTGGTAAACTGTTTCTTAAATTATGTAGGGTACACTTATTATACTAAAGAAACGTAATATTTTAAATAAAAATTTCTATTCCAAATTTTATTATTTGCAAATCTTTAGCAAGTTGAAATACTCAACTATTATTTTCCAAGACTTTTAATTACCACTTACCTAAGAGAAACATTCCTGAGAAAGTTAAAGAAGTATCTTAATATGTCAATGATGTGGTCAGTCATAAGACAGGAGAGCAACAACGTAGCTTTATTTTTCTCCTCTGTTCCTAACTGTTGAGCTTTGAAAAGTGCTTCATGCAAATCAGCTGGAAGAATAGGCTCTGGCAATTCCCTAAAAAACTGCTTAAGAAGTCCTGCAATATCACAAGGCAGTGCAGAAGATAGGCAACCTTCACCATGATCCAGTTTATTCTGAAATAAATAGGATAATCTTGAGTATTTTGGAGACTTAAGAGTTTACTGCAATAACTTATCATTTATTATTCTCTAATTAAAGAGGTTTCCTTAATAAATTTCTCTTAACTCTTGTTAGAAACAATACAATTTAACAAATTCTTTCATTTCATAAAGTGTATAGGAATGAGGATATGAATTTCAAAGTACTCTAAACTTTTTAAAATATTTATTTTATTTATATGTTTTATATCTTAACAAGGTAGAGTTTTAAATATTACTAAGTTCCACACGAGTTAAACCAGAGTATTAGTAAATATCTTCTGACTGCAAAGAACATACTAAATATTTCTGAAAATGGACTCCCTTGCAGTTCTATTCATACATATAGTCAATCTACATATCAGTATAAACAATCTTTCTTAAAAAAAAGTGAAAATTAAGTTCTGATATACGAAAATTCAATCTATAAGATGCTAATGAATTGAATTTACCTTAGTATTCAGAACACAATTTCCCATTAAAATTTTAAAGCATATTTTAAAAATATATTTTGTACATTGTAAACTTTTAAACCACAATATTAATAATACACAATATTAATAATACTTCAGGGAAAAAAAATCTTCTGCCATGAAAAAAGCTACTTGCCAATTCAAATTCAGCTAATTATTCATCCAATAGTTCTAAATTTTTTTTCTTTTCTTTTGAGTTGGGGTTTCATTGTTGCCCAGGCTGGAGTGCAATGGCACAATCACAGCTCGTTATAGCCTCAACCTCCTGGGCTTAGGTGATCCTCCCACCTCAGCCTCCTAAGTAGCTGGGACTACAGGTGTGTGCCACCACATCCGGCTAATTTTTTGATTTTTTGTAGAGGCAAGGTCTTGCTATGTTGCCAAGGCTGGTCTCAAACTCCTAGGTTCAAGCAATCCTTCTGCCTCAGCCTTGCAAAGAGTTGGGATTACAGGTATAAGCCACCACACCTGGTCAAAGCTCTAAATATTTCAGTTTCAAAAAACCAAACCAGAAAAATGGTACAAGTGAAAAATTATAGTTCAATTATAGCTTACCTTTAGTGCCTTTAGACGAATAACAGATCCTGATTTTCGAAAAAGCCCTTCTGTATGAATATGTTCTTCTAAAGATGTGCAAGCATCAACAAGAAAGCTGAAAGAGAGCCATTTTTTTCAGGTGGCCAGGTACACATCTAACCAAATCCTATTCTGCTAAAGTACTCATTCATGAGTAGGCAAAGCACTAATGATTATACCCATTTCAGGATCTCTAATGGCACAAATCCCTTTAGTCTTTGTGATAAAGTTACTTTTAGTTGTCCTTTTGCTTCCTAAATTCTTCTCTAAGGTCCAGCTTTTGTTTTGTTTTGTTGGGGAGTGGTCTCTTCTTGTATGTGTACATGTAGAAATGTTCCACTTTAAACTATACCATCATTAAGCAAAATATTTTCTCTAAGGCCCATCTTTTTATTCATGCCAATCCTACTCCATTTCTCTGCTTCCCTTCACAGCACAGGACTTGTCTTTTTTACTGCCTCCATTTGTTCATATCTCAGTCTTTACTCGACTCTCTCCAATCAGTCTCATCCCCTTTACTCCAAAGAAATAGCTCTCATCAAGTTCACCAAAAGCCTCTCTGCCTTGCCAAATCCATCCAAGGTCAATTCGTTGTCCTCATCTTGCTTGACCTACCAGCATTGTACACACCTGGCCATTCCCATTCATCTCAAAAATACTTTTCTGGCTCCTCTTCCTCTGCCAGACCTCTACATGTTGGAAAAACCTAGGCTCTGTCCAAACCCTTCTTTTATCTATGTCTCTAGATGGGTGATCTTACAGAGACTACATAGCTTTAAATATCTATCATCATGTGCCCAAAAATAAGGCGGGTTTTTTTCTCACTCCAATATTGTCCCTCAGAAAAGAAGAATATATCCCAGTCCTTATAATACTTCTCATATTAAGTGTGTGTGCTCAATTTCTTTATTTTGAACGATAATCTCAATCAATGTTGGCTTTAGGTAATTAGTTATTCAACAGTTGGGACCAACAAATTAAAATACCAGCTACAAGCAACTGATACAGTTTTATTGGTGCACAGTGGATGAATGTCAGCTCTGCTTACAAAGGGTAACAGGGAGAACAGTTTTGTTCTGTTTTTAAAGTAGGCCAAGAAATTACTACAAAGATTTAGTCATTATTCCTAGATATGACTTTGCAATTCCGAATGTTGAAAATCATTATAGGTTTTCATTATAGAAAATCAGGTCTTTCATAGACCACTTAAAAAGCAAAATAGAAGCCAGGCATGGTGGCTTACGCTTGTAATTCTAGCAGTTTGGAAGGCTGAGACACAAGGATTGCTTGAGCCCAGGAGTTTGAGACCAGCCTTGGCAACACAGTGAGACCTTGTCTCCACAAAAAGTAAAAAATTAGCCGGGCATGGTGGCACGTACCTATAGTCCCACTACTCTGGAGGCTGAGGCGGAAGAATCGCCTGAGCCCAGAAGGTTGAGGCTGCAGCGAGCCATGATTGTGCCACTACACTCCAGCCTGGGTGACAGAATAAGACTCTGACTGAAAAACAAACAAACAAACAAATAAATAAAAAGCAAACTATTAAGTGGTTACTTTATGAAGACTGTGACTCTACACCTATAAAACGAACAGGAGAAAATTGTCCCAAGGAAACAAGGTGTTCAATAAATGCTATTAGATGATGCATCATTTAAAAATAAAGACTAGCCAGGCTCGGTGGCTCAGCCTATAATCCCACGTCTTTGAGGCTGAGGTGAGTGGATTGCCTGAGCCCGCGGGTTCGAGACCCACCTGGGCAAGCAAGACCTCATCTCTACAATAAAATCAAAAAATTAGCCGGGCGTGGTAGCACGCGCCTCTAGTTCCAGCTACTTGGAAGGCTGAGGTGGAAGGATCGCTGGAGCCCAGCAGGTCGAGGCTGTGGTGGCCGGGAGCTGCCACTGCACTCCAGTCTGGGTGACAGAGTGAGACTCCAACTAAAAAAAAAAAAAAATTAAATTAAATTAAATTAAATTAAATTAAAATTATCCTTTATTTCTCTTTTGAATATAAATATGTGGCTACTCTTTTTTTTAGCCAAATTTAATTAACCCCCTTTACTGTGCAGTTCTGTGTTTTCACAGACACCTAAGGCTGTATCACCACTGCCATAATCAAGAACAGTTCTATCACCCTTAAAAGTTTCCTCATGTTCTTTTGTAGTTATCTCCTCCCCTGCGTCCCCACCCTAAACTCCTAGCAACAACTGATATGTTCTCAATCCCCTAATTTTGCATATTCTAGAATGTCATATAAATGGAGTCATAGCATATATATTATTTTGAATCAGGATTCTTTCATATAACAGAATGCATTGAACTGTGTATCAGTAATCCATTCCTTTCTATAGATGAGTATTATGTGGTTTTGTGGATATACCATGGTTTGTTTATTATTTACCCATTGAAGGATATTTTGGTTGATCCTGGGTTCTGTGTATCATGAATAAAATTGCATAAACATTCACATACAAGTTTTTGTGTGAACATAATTTTTTTCAGAAAAACTTTTGACAAGTAATTCTTCTAATTACTACCAAAAAAGGGGGAAAAATAAAAAATATACAAGTCCAAAAATATTTTTTCAAGCAGCTTCAGTATCAAGAGTATTCACACTTGGCATTAAAAGAAGTTTTCAAGGACAGATTAAAATTTGGTGAAATTTATAGGCGATTCCAAAGGAAAGGGATAATTCTTTACAAGAAGTTAAGAACTACTAAAATCAGATGAATTGTTTTCAAGATGATTTTACTAAAAAGTAATCCTCAACTTACAAATTATAGTTCAAAAAAGGCTTAAACAAACAAAAAAGTATAATAGAAGGTAAATTCAGAGCGTCGTTTATCGGCTTCTTTTGGTACTGTTGGTCTTTGTCTCAATGCAGGCAGCCATGATATTCAACAGTTGCCTCTGATTGTTTTCAACAAATGAGAGGCCAGGGATGGGGTGGCTGTTCTCTTGTTCTCTGTTCACACTGGGAGAACACAAGTTAGGTCAGATAAAGGAAGCTTTGCAAATGGAGTCTTCTTATGAACCACCAGACAGATCAAATAATGACAATTCTCTGGGAATGGGGTTTTGAAGGAAATCCAATCCTGTTCTTTCCCTTCCAGTTGCTGCTAGGCTGCTGGTTTTTACCTTGATTCCAAAGAGTGATGATGGGAATAGAGCAAGTCAAAAATGCCTCAAAGCTCTGTCCTATTCAGCCTTCCCCTGTTTTTTGAGAAAACACTCCTTGGATTGCTGGAAGCTTTGGATAAGTTCTGAAAGTTGATTCTGAATGATCATTTTGCCAGTATTCTCATTGTTTCAGTGGAAGAGAGGTTTTATGTAGGATCCTAATTTCATCATTTTTGCTGATGTCATCCTGTCTTCTATGTTTTAAAGGGTTTGCCTGGTGATCCTGGTTACCTGGGTGAACCTGGAAGGGATGGTGAAAAAGTAAGAATTTTAAAACGTTGAAGTGACTGGTTTTACTCTAGTTAACATAATCCATTTCTTTTTCAAGATTGAATTAGAAATGAAAAAGTTTTATATACCCAGCTTTTGTATTCAAAACATGCCTTCTTTATGCATCTTTTTCTCTTTTTTCTTATATCCCACATTCTCTAAGTTTTCTTTCATTGTCCTAAATCGTAGTCCATGTGGTAGAAATACATGAAAGATTGTTTAACGTTAGCATTTCCATTGTGAAAAGTCATTGTCTTTACTTTGAGCATGTATTGGCAAAACTTTTGTTTTCAGGAAAGAGAATTCAGCACTATTTTAGTGAGGTCCTCATACTAAAAAAGCTTATAGCTGTGAATTTAGTACATCTCCACTAAACATTTCCATTCTGTATGCAATTATTGTCTGCAAGTCTGGGGCTAATTCTTTGTCATTATTTTTTCCACTGGGCTAGTGCAGCCTGACTGAGGTCATTTATTTAGTTACCTATTTAAAAAGTGACTTTGACAGAATGTATGAAGCACACAATTACCCCATTTTTAGCAAGTCACAAATATCCAGTCCTCCAATTCCTCTAATTGCTTTGCATCAAAACCAAACAGAGGGCACATGTTTTAATGGCAGCCTATCTCTAAATAAATCCAAGTTCTAGCTTGGTCCAAAAGGAACAGTTGGTATAAAGGGAGGTAGCAAATCATAGAACAGGATTTTTTTCTCAAGTATTAATTAAAGTTATAGGATAGAATAATTCTTTAAACTCAAAGGAGTTTATATATAGATGGAAGCTTTCTATGAACAAGTCTAGAACCATAATAGAGGTGTGAGACTATTCTTGGGTTTTGGCCAGTAGAGTAACAATTGAATATTATGGTTTGTTTATGCTGTTGTAGCTACTGATCAAAAATAACAGTTTTGTATGAATTTGTCTTTTATTAGTTTCTAAGAGCAAACTCACAAAAGCAATTAGGATTTCTTAGCTGTTTCTGATGATAGTTAAGTCCATCACCTCTAACACATCTGTCACTAAATAGAAATGACACTACATTTATACACTTGACTAGTTATGAAAATGGACATGGCTAAAATGTAAAACATGTAATGGTTTTACCATGTAATGATTTTAGTGGTACCAGTTTTTCCATTATCTTCTTTATAGAGTATTTATAGCTTGCTAGAAAATAGAAATCTTAAAATCAAATACTATTATAGCTAGAAATACCTTAAAAGTCTGGTCCAAAATCTTTATTTTTTGTATATATAGTTTAATTGATTTGATTAAAATTATATAGCTAGTAAATCTGAGACAGCATTACAGGTCTTTCCAAACTTAGGCAAGTTATCATTTCATTAACTTATGTTATTTCTCATTTGAGATGTTTTATTACTGATTTATTGACCTTTATGAAAATTATCTACTGTTCTTGAGGAAATTGATGTTTTCATGTGATTTTTACTAACCTATTTTACAATTATATAAACAGGGCCAAAAAGGTGACACTGGCCCTACTGGACCTCCTGGACTTGTAAGTTTTTTAAAATCTACATTTATCAAATATATTAATATATTATCATTTTGTGCCTCAATTGCAAACTCCCTATTTTTTCTTCATAGAATACAAAATTCCCAGTCATTATCAACTTCTACTGGCTTAAAAATCTTTACATATAAAAACTTCAGTAGAGTTGACTTCAAGATCTTTGTATTGTTCTGCCTGTGTATTACTTCTCCATAGTAAAGGTTCAAAATTATGCCATTGGGTTGTTTTACACTGTGATTGCCAAATCATTTCTCAAGCTACCAGCAGGTGGTGCAAGAGTTGCTTTCAAAGGTTCAATAAAAGAAAATTGGGGTAGTGGGGATTGGCCCTTTCTCCTACAGAGCTCAGGGGAAAGATGGATTTGGTTTTAATAGGTTTTCTCAATTTGTAATTGTCTGATTCACACCTCATTCTTTCCTGAGCGTGTGCTTTCTAGGGGCTTTTAATAACAAATATAAGAAACTGCTCAATGAAAGAATAATTGAGGGATTTACAGATTTTCTGTCATGTTTGTGTTCACTGTGAAATTTAAGTAAACTATATTTTCAGTCTTATTAAGAATAAAATATTATTTCTGCGGTTTGACATATTGGGCTTTTTGCGTTGAAATTTGGTAAGACTTTTAACCACTAGATTGCATTAAAGTAACAACAGTGTGAGTGTTATAAAATCTATTCTGCATGTCCAGACATTTTAGTACCATTAATTTAATTCTTTTTGTCCATAATGAGTTTCAGATATTAATGCTTAGGACTGTCTAAATGTAATGAGGATATACTTAAAGAAGATATTTGATAATTCTTATTCACTTTCATTTTAAAATCAGTTTCAGTTTTCCAGAAAATAATATCTTTATAAGATGAGTTGATACAATTTTGATGAGTATCAGGAGAAATGAAAATTTTGAGAGTGCAGTCCTATCTAGCAGCCCACTTTCCCTTGTGAACTACTATCCCAATTCTAGGTCCTACAACTTTTTGTCTCCTTTTGTGTGAATTATTTTTATACCCAACAGAGGCAGGATGAAACACCACACTTTGCCAGTAGTTGTTGATTTATATCTCGAATTGACAATCTGTTCAATCTGAAGCTTATTTACCTTTATAAGTCTATGGAATGAATTTTAAAATATGAAGTCTTTTAGAAAAGACAAATACTAGGTTCTAAGAAGACAGAGTAAAAGGGAATGATTGGTTGGCTGGGTTTAATCAGTAAAATCTTCCTTGAAGATATTTTTATTTTATAAAGGAAGAGAGGCTAGGCACGGTGGCTCAGCGTGTTATCCCAGCACTTTGGGAGGCCGAGATGAGAGGATTGCTTGAGCCCGAGGGTTCGAGACCAGCCTGGGCAACTTGGTGAGACCTCTTCTCTACAATAAATTGCAGAAACTAGCCAGACGTGGTGGCGTGCATCTATAGTTTCAGCTACTTGGAAGGCTGAGGCGGAAGGATCGCCTAAGCCTAGCAGGTTGAGGCTGCGGTGGCCGTGAGAGTGCCACTGCACTCTAGCCTGGGTGACAAGAGTGAGACTCTAACTCAAAAAAGAAAGAGAGAAATGTGGGCTCATAAAGGAAAAGATTGGGAAAAGGCATTACAGATATTTGGAATGGCATATGCAAAGGCACAGACATGAACATGCAAGTTGAATGAAGTGGTTAGACTGAGACAGACTTCACTCTTAAAAATTTATGGTTAGATATAATAGGAGGTGGAATAGGTGGGAGGGAGATTGTTGAAGTGAGAAATGACTTGACTTGACAGAGTTCAGGGTTAAAAGTAGAATCAGATACAGTAAGAAGTAGTAGGCAATTTTGATTCCTTAAGCAGAGTAGTAAACACACACCAAAAAAATGGTTTTTGAGGAAGCATATCCAGCGGTAGATTTGAATTAAAGGGGACAAGCTCAGAGGTGTTTCTGTTAGGTCAAGCATTAGTTGAGGATAGTAGCTGTGGCAACAGGAATGAAGGGAGCAATTTGAAGAGACATTTTTAACTTGGCAAGACCGCATCTCTACAATAAATTTTAAAAAATTAGCTGGGTGTGATGGTGCGTGCCTGTAGTTCCAGCTACTTGGAAGGCTGAGGCAGAAGGATCACCTGAGCCTAGCAGGTCAAGGTTGTGGTGACCGTGAGCATGCCACTGTACTCCACCCTGGGTGACAGAGTGAGACTCCAACTCAAAAAAAAAAAAAAAGAATTGTCAGGCTTAGGTTATTGGGATGAATTGAATGTGAATTATAAGAGAAGAGACATAAAAAATACTTCTAGGTTGTAATCCTAGGGCTCAGGAGTCTTGGACATTTTCTAATCATTTGGAGGATGGGAGTGATAGAGAATATGTGACTCATAATCTATATATTAGTCTTAATAAAGTTACATCTGAGCACTTTCTGAAAATGTTGATAATACAGTCATATGTAACTATCAGATTATTTTCAGGAGAATAGACCTCTTCCTCCTTGAGTTCTGTTATTTATTTTCTTTTGTGATAAAGGTAATTCCTAGACCTGGGACTGGCATAACTGTAGGAGAAAAAGGAAACATTGGTTTACCTGGTTTGCCTGGAGAAAAAGGAGAGCGAGGATTTCCTGGAATTCAGGGTCCACCAGGCCTTCCTGGACCTCCAGGTAAAAAAGACTGCACTTACGTTCTTGTGCTTATAGAATCCTTACTAATTCATGTATATTCTTTATAATATTAGTTCTATGGTGAACATGGCATTAGAAGACATAGTTCTTTTTAATTGTCAAAAACTTCCCAACCCATACTATAGCCTTTCTCACCAAATTCTTCACTTGTACTTTTAAAAAAAAAGCCCACTTGAATAGTGCCCTTTATCCTAAGAGTCACATTTCTACTTTTTATTATTTTTATTGATACATAAGAGTCATACATATTTATGGGTTACATGTGACATTTTGATACATGTGTACAATGTATAATAATCAAATAAGGGATTGGAATATCTTTTACTTCAGATATTTATAAGTTCTTTGTGTTGGGGACATTCAAAATTGTCTAGTTTAGCTATTTTGAAATATTTAGTAAAGTATTGTTATCTATAGTCACTCTACTGTGCTATCAAACAGTAGACGTTATTTTATCGATCTAACTGCATTTTGTATCCACTACCCAACCTATCTTTATCTCTTCCCATGCACATACACCCTTCCCACCCTCTGGTAGCCATAATTCTACTCTCTACCTCCATGAGATCAACTATTTTGGCTCCCACATATGAATGAGAACATGCAATATTTTTGTCTTTCTGTGCTTGGCTTATTTCACTTAATATAATGCCCTCCAGACTCATCCTTGTTGCTGCAGATGATAGGATTTTATTCTTTTTTATGGCCGAGTAACACTTCATTGTGTGTGTATAGCACATTTTCTTTATCCATTTGTCTATTGATGAACATTTAGTTGACTTTATAACTTGACTGTTGTGAATAGTACTGCAGTAAACATGGGAGTGTAGATATCTTTTTGACATACAGATTTCCTCTGTCCTTTTAGGTATATAGCCAGTGGCAGAATTGCTGGCTTATATAGTAGTTGGTTTTTTTTTAGTATTTTGAAGAACCTCCACACTTTTCCATAATGGCTGTTCTAATTTACATCCCCTCTCACAGTGAATGGGAGTTCCCTTTTCTCTGCATCCTTGCCAGCATGTTTTTTTTTTCTTTTTGATGATAGCTATTTTAACTGGGGTACCTTTTATTATTAATAAATTACACCAAAAATTATATGATTCAATATATGAAACATCACACTTTTCATGCTGTTAAGGAAGGGGATGTTGTACCACTAATGCTTAGCTTTGTAAGATTTCCTGTATAAAGCATCACTAAGCATAACTATCCACTTAGAATTCCTAAGAAACATCTAACTGGAAATCCCCATGGTGATTTTGCTGCACAATAAAATCTTAGGGCTTAATAATGAATTTTATATTATTCCTTTTGAAGACGCACAGTGTAGTGAACATCTCTAATTTGGCTACAAATTGAGCACTGCCCTTGTCTAGCTTATGTATTTGGATGTTCTCTGAAATGGAGTGATGGTAAGGATCTATTTAAAATTTGCAAAAGCATCTGGTACAATGCCTAGGACACATACATATTCAATAAATTGTGATTTCTTTCCTTTCAAAAATATATGGCTAGTGAAATATTAAAATGATGAAATGAGTGATACTCAGTGATCTTGCCCAAAATAAAGAGAATAAATGTAGTTTCTATTGTATTCTATTCTATTCTATTCTATTCTAAGTATATACTTTGGGTTTCTAATTCAAGATAGTGGACTAAGTACATACTGTACCTGGAAAATTGAAATAAAAAATTCTCCCAGGATGTAGTAAGAAAGTTAAAGAGTTGGGAAGTATGAACAAGAAGTTAAGAGGTGTGAAGAATTAACCTAGAAATTCCAAAATCCATCATGAGGGAGTTCAAGGGAAGAGAGAATGGGACAAGAGGCAGTATTTGGAAAAAATAATGGCTGAGAATCTCCATCTGTTAAAAAACACATAAATCACTGTGAAAAAGAAGTCAGGGATAAAAAGAAACTCTTAAAAACTATCTGAGAAAAAAAGATCACCTACAAAGCAATAATAGAATTAGATAGTGGCGCACACAAACGACTAAGCATTAGGGAGTTTATATTACACTAAGTTATCATTCTAGTGTGAAGATGAGATGCCTAAAAAGTCTACCAACTACTGGCATTCTCCAAAATAGGTACTGGAGGTTTTACTCCAAGAGGGAAAAGAATTTAGATAAAGTGGGAGTAGGAATAGGAAGAAAGAACCAATGTTTAGAAAAGGTATTAGTAAAGCATAGCAAGTCTAAATAAGTATTGGTCATTATTTTAAAGATAGTGCTTTAAGTAACAACCTGGAACTATAATTGTGAACATTATTAACTTGGGATGTGTAGATGCAGAGGAAATAAGGGGAAGTCAGTGATAACTTTTTTCTTTTTTTTTTTTTTTGCTTTTTATTAGAGGAAGAAAATATAAATATTATTAATGCCATAAGTTTTTAGAAAAAATTTGTTTAAGTACATAGGCTAAAATTTTAATAGAAACCACTATTAAAAATGTATGACTTACATACCAATTGAGGAAGAAAAGAACTAAAAATCTCCTATGCAATATGTTAGGATTAAGGTAAAACAGACAAAGATAAACCTGGGTAAATAGAAAATAAAATATAAAATGACAGGAAGTTAAAAATAAATCAGCAACTTCAACAAATATGAAAGAAATAAACATTGATTAAAAGACACTGACTAAAATAAAATTGGAATAAAAAATCTATATACAGTGCAGCACAATAGACATATCTAAAGCAAAAGGACAGAGGAAATTTGAAAATAAAACAATAGGAAGATGCATTAGGCAAATGCTAAAAAGCTGGTTTAGCAATTCTAAGATAGCATGGAAAAGGATGAATAGCAAAAATACATTAAATAGAAATTTCATATGAATAAATAGATGAGTCAATAAATAGATGAATAATGCCATAATGACATAAAAGTTGTGAAACTTTATGCATCTAAGAATATAGCTTTGAATATATAAAGTGAAAAATGATTAACTGCAAGGGATAAATTGGCAAATCCACAACAAATCAAGTAAGTGAAAAATAAGGATATAAATGATTTGAGCAACACAATCAAGCTGCATATATGTAAGAAAGAGAAAAACATTGAGTGCAGAAGAGAATATACATTCTTTTCAAACAAACATAAATCCATCTATTAGACCAAAAAAATCTTAAAAATTTTTATACATGTCCTGTTCTGTGATCCTAGTGAAATAAAATGAGGAATTAGCAATAAAATCACCCATAATTTTTACATTTGTATATCAAGAAACATAATTATAAATAACTCTAGACATAAAAAGGAAACAGAAATGGAAATGACAAACTACTGAATGTTAAACAATAGTGAAAGCACCTTACAAGAAAAGTCATTGAATATAACCAAAGCAGTGCCCCTAACACAAAATTAGGAAGACTAAAAGTAAACGAGCTAAGTTTAATACACACACACACACACACACACACACACACACACACACACACAAGCAAAGCCGAAGGAAAAACATGGGAAATATTTTTTAAAAACCTGGTAAAGGTAAAAATTAAGAAACTCAAAAATTAGCCGGGCTCGGTGGCTCAGCCTGTAATCCTGCGCCTTTGGGAGGCTGAGGTGAGTGGATTGCCTGAGCCCGCGGGTTCGAGACCCGCCTGGGCAGGCGAGACCTCATCTCTACAATAAATAAAAAAAAATAGCCAGGCGTGGTAGCGCGCGCCTGTAATTCCAGCTACTTGGAAGGCTGAGGCAGAAGGATCGCCAGAGCCCAGCAGGTCGAGGCTGCAGTGGCCGGGAGCGGCCACTGCACTCCAGTCTGGGTGACAGAGTGAGACTCCAACTCCAAAAAAAAAAGAAACTCAAAAATTATAGTTGAATAAGGAAATTCAAAGATGAAACTTTGAATGAGAAGATTCTGAAATGAGAAAAACTTGGCAAATGCAATCAAGATAAAAACAAAAGAAGGCACAAATAAAATAAGTGAAAGAAAGGGATTTTTTTCTTAATTAAAACTTAAAATTTTTAATTATAAAAAACTATAAAACTATATTAATATGTTTGAAATTCCAGGTGAACTATAAACATATCATGAAACAGAAAACAAATTACTTGAGAAAGTAGGAAACCTAGATATATCAATTACCATAGAAGATTTTGAAATGTTAAAGATCTCCATGAGCAAACATTGGTTGTGTGTGTGGTTTTATAGTTTTATGGATGAATTCTATCAAGCTGTTAAAGAACAAATTATTGCTAAATTTTAATGCTAGAAATAACTGTAATTCTATCTCATTTATGAATGTAGAAGCAATACTTCTAACTATACTATTATAAAATTAATCCAGAAGTTTATTAAATTGTTTGATATTATGACCAAGTAGATTTTACCCCAAGATTGAGAGGATGGTTTAACATTACTGTGTTGACTACATTAACAAAGTGAAAGAGAGTAGGCCAATAGATGAAGATAAATCAGTCAATAAAATTCAATAACCACTCATTTTTAGAGTAAAAACAAACTCCTAAACTAGTATTAAACGAATATCAACTTGTGAAGGTATCTACAAGACTGTGTTGATGAGATATTGAAAACATTCTTATTCAAGTCAGAAATAAGATAATGATACTCAGAGTTGCCAATGCTGTTTGTCCTATTTCCAATGACTAGTAGAAATCTTAGTCATTGCACAACATCTGGAAGAAAAAAGAGGTGTAAGCCCAAATTTTTGTTATCCACAGACCATGTGATTATCTACTAGAAAACTTAAAAGTACTAAATGACAAATTACAGAATTTAACTTAAAAAATATGTACAAGATGGCCAGATATGAGTAGCATACTTAAAATAATTTGCCTTCCTCTATACCAGCCAACATAGAAAAAATTCCAGTTAACAATAGTTGGTTAATAGTATTAAAATTCACAGTACTAATAAAATAAACCCAAGAATAGCCCCTAAAAGATGTGTTAGACCTCTTTGCAGAATTTTATGAATGTTTATAAAATAAAATAAAATTACTAAGTAAATGCAGACAAATAATTACTTGATGTGAGAAATTAATATTATAAACAGTTGATTTTACCAAAAGTTAATCTTTAAATTTATATTAATCACATTCAAAATTCCAACAGGTTTTTAAAAATGAAACTAACAAGCTGATTCTAAAATTCATTTCGAAGAGTAAATTTATAAGTGTGAAGATCGCTTTAAAAAAGAACAAAGATGGATATATTTTCCTTACCAGTTTTGAACACATTATAAAACTAAATAGTGTAACTAAAAAGCATATTAACAGTGTAGGACTAGACAGTGGAACAGAATAATATCCAGAAACAGAGTCATATTTATATGGGAACTTTGAAAGACCTCTTTTTCTCTTGTTAATGACTTCTTGGTATTTTTGAGATTAAAAGATCATAGTGTCAAAGAGCGGGGTCAAGAGTTATTAGTAATTTCCAAAAGTAAATTTAAATTATTGTTTTCTACCCTCAAGCTGCTACTCTCATTGTTTAAAGCTCTTCATCCTTTTTTCAAACATTGTTTCTCATAGAAAAAAAAGAACATATTCAGAATGATATGTGAAAGGAAGATCTTATTATCTAATGTCTTATCGAGTACTGAGGTAACATCTCTAAAATAAGGTCATTTTGATTACTTTAATGGGGACTTTAAAAAAAAATCTTAGGGGCTGCAGTTATGGGTCCTCCTGGTCCCCCTGGATTTCCTGGAGAAAGGGGTCAGAAAGGTGACGAAGGCCCACCTGGAATTTCCATCCCTGGATCTCCTGGACTTGATGGACAGCCTGGGGCTCCTGGCCTTCCAGGGCCTCCTGGCCCTCCTGGCTCTCGCATGCCACCCAGTAAGCTATATTTTTTTCCTGTTACGTTCTATTGTTATTTTTGTTTAATTTATTTATAAGTATATCTAGCTGAAAATTAGCATCATTCTTTATGTTTCTGATATCTAAGAGAAATTCTATTACTGCTTCTACTTTTGGTCGTTGGTGATTTTTTGATGTTAAAATTTGCTCTATAAATTGTGTTTACAACAATGTTAGACTTTCCTTTTGCTAATAGGTACTTTAAAGAAGTAACTGAAATAGATACTCTTCTAGCTTGTCAGGCTTTCTTTTCTCTTAGTAGTCTGGATATTTGATAACAATAAGTTTGCTATCTTTTCTTTATATTACTCAGGTGATGAGATATGTGAAGCAGGTCCTCCTGGCCCTCCAGGAGCTCCAGGTGATAAAGGACTCCAAGGAGAACAAGGAGTGAAAGGTTTGGTCTCCAAACATACTCATTCCTTCATTTTCTTCATTCTTTCAAATCAGCAAAATCCCCTGGATCCTCCATCACACCTTAGTCACTCACTCTCACAGTCACATTCCAATACTGTTCATTACCAGTCGTGTTACACTTGCATGATCTTGATTTCATGAATCTCATTTTCTGAATATTATCTTCTTTCTAGCTTACTACCTCAATAACATGACTGCAGCATTACCTCAGCCCCACTGAGACCTACCAACTTTGACTAACCCTCAACTTTTGATGTCCTTTATTCCCCCTTACCCCCGCTTAAATTCTATGATCAGTCATTGTAATCAGCCCCATTTATTAATCCTTGACTCATTTGCCCTGCTCCCACTTCACTGTAGTCACATGGAACAAAAGCATAATCCTGGTAATGCCAGATTTCCACCTCTTCTGAGCCTGCACCTTCTCTTTTTCAAACCTTTAACTTACTCCCCTATTCTCATTTTAAGTTTCTGATCTTTCCTCGTACTTCATTGACCAGTTGAAGTAATAACAAGAGAACTTTTGCAGATTGCCATCATTACATTTACCTACCTACTTACATCTGTGCCCATATATTCTGCCTTCTTGCCTACTATTGTTACTGCTCCTACCCAAACCCAATTCTTCTATTTATACAATAGATTCTCATTCCCTCTTATTTCCCCAAGAATTTTGTTCCAGAAAATTTTGCCTCTCCCACATCATTAATCCTTCCCTTTCTACTGGATTATTTCCAGAAGTATACAAATATGCTTTATTCACCTACCTAAAAAGAATACTTTGTGGTAATCCCACTTCCCATGCCAGCTACTGCTCTATTCTTCTCTTATTTGCATCAAAACTCCTTAAGAATTTTCTGCTTACTAATTCTAGATATTCTCTTCCCATTTTCTTTTATATGCCAAGTAGGATTTCACCCCCTACTCCACTTCTTACTGCCTACCACTCCACAGAGGCTGGTCAAAGTCATCTACAGCCTATATCCTGCTAATCCAAATGTCAAGTCTATCCTTTTCTTATTACTTTTTTGCCTTCCTTAAACAGTTTCTTCACTTGACTTTTAGTACATATATTTCCTGTTTCTGTTCATATCTTCCTGACATGTATATGACCCACATAACTTCCATCTAAATAAAAATACAGAACATTTTAAGGATTCTTGAAGACACTCTTGTGCCCCCTGCTCAATACCACCAATAGTAATCACTATTTTGTCCCCTAGCATACATTAGTTTGCCTTATCTTGAACTCTAGAACTCTGTATAAATGGAATTACACTATGTGAGCCCTTTTTTGTCTCGTTTATTTAGTTAAATATCCATATTTTTCTGTGTAACAGTATTTTCCTACCACTCTTTGGTATTTTGCTGTACAAATTTATCTCATTCTATTCATTCTAATGGTGATGGACATTTGTTCTGGGGTTATTATTAATAAAGCTGCTGTGAGTATTATTGTACATATTTCTTGTAGGAAATAAGTGCTAATTTCTTTTGGAGATATACCTAGGAATGGAATTGCTGGGTTATAGGATAGGGTACAGGTTTTGTTTCATAGATATTGCCAAACCATTTTCCAAAGTGATTTTTAGATTGCCTTTCACTAATGACCCATTGATGATGAACTTATTTTGTATAGTTTGTATATTCTCTTTTGTACAGTGCTTATCTTTTCTCCATTTTTAATTTGATTGTTGGCTATTTGTATTATAACTATCTTCTCCTATTCTGTGACTTGCTTTTTTATTTGTGTCTTTTGTTAAATACAAGGTATTAATTAAATGAAATAAAATTTATTAGTGTCCTATTTTATGATGTTGTTTATGCCCAGCTTTAAAAATCTTTACTTATTCCAAAGGCCTAATGATATTCCTCTATGTTTTCTTTTAGATACTTCATTGTTTTACTTTTCACATTTTGATCTTTGATCTATCTTCAATTAATTTTCATATGTAGTTTGAAGAAGAGATCAAAGTTCATTTTTCCCATGTGGATATTCAATTGACTCAGCACTGTAGAACAAAAGACCATTAATTCCCCCACCGAACTGCATTAACATTTTTGTTGTACATCATATGACCATATATGTAAGAGTCTGTTTCTGAGACTCTATTCTGTTCTATTGTTCTATCTGTGTCTCCTTGCGCCAATACCAGACCGTCTTAATTTGGCTTTATAGTAAGTCTTAGATAGTCTAGGTTCTTTGCATTTACATATGTATCTTAGAATTATCTACTCAAATTTTAATTTTGAAATGCCCCAGGGTTCAGTCCTTGTTCCTCTTCTGTTCTCTGTCTAAACTCATTTATCCAGTTGCATGACTTTTCATACCATCCTTTTGCCAGTGATTTCCAAATTCTTGTCTCCTATTCAGACATAACTCTTTTCCTCTAGATTTGTATATCCAGCTACCTACTCAACATTTTAACTTGATATCCTGATCAAGTTGGAAGCCCTGATCTCTACCATCTCCTTTTCTGTGATTGCTCCACTCACATCTTTCCCTTCTTACTTAAAAATCAGGCCATTCTAGCCTTCTAGTTGCTCACACTGAAAACCTTGGAGTCATCCTTGATTTCCCTTTTCTTTTGTATTCCATATATGGTCCATGAGAACTTCACATTGGCTCTATTTTCAGATATATCCAGAGACCAACCAGTTCTGATCATCTTCTCTGGGGTCACTCTGGGATGAGCTACCACCATCTCTCTACTAGATTACTATGGCCTTAGCTACTTAAGTGGTTACCCTGTTTCCATCATTGCCCTTAGAGTCTATTCTTTTAAGGATGAGTTATATTCATGTTGCCTTTTCCATTTAAATTATTCTACTAGACTCTGATTTTATTCACAGCAAAAATCACAGTGTTTACGATGGCCTATATGATGTTTCATGATATGCCACTCATTATAAACTGGTAACTTTCAGACCTGCTTCCTCTTCTTCACTACGCTCCAGCAATCTTGTCTTCTTGTTGTTACTTTTATATGACAAATGTGGCCATACTTTCTGCTTAGAATATTCTATAATCGATATGCACTTGTTAGATCCTTTACTTTTTGTCATATATATCATTTTCTCAATTAGGTCTATCTTGACACTCTATGTATTTATTATTTTCGTTTTATTTTAAAAATATGATTCAAGGTCCACTTGCGCCGATTTGTTACATAGTATACTGCGTGATGGTGGGTCTTGGGCTCCTATTGAGCCCATCTCCCAGGTGATGGACAGGGTACCCAACGGGTAGTTTTCCAAACCCTACACCCCTGCCTCCCTCCTGCCTTTAGGAGTGCCCCATTGTCTGTTGTTCCTAACCTTGTGCACATGTGTGTTCAGTGTTTGGCTCCCACTTATTAAGAATATTCTATATTCAATTTTCTGTTTCTGTGGTAATTTGCTTAGGATGATAGTCTCTAGCTGCATCCATATTGCTGGAAAGAATGTGATTTCATGCTTTTTCATGCTTGTGTAGTATTCAATAGTGTATATGTACCACATCTTCTTTATGCAGTTCACCATTAATAGTCCACCTAGGTTTGTTATTGTGGTTAGTGCTGTGATAACCATGTAAGTACAGGCATCTTTTTGGTATAGTGATTTGTGCTCCTTTGTGTATATACCCAGTAGTGAGAATGCTGCATCAAATGGTAAATCTATTTTTAGTTCTTTGAGAAATCCCTGAACTGCTTTCCATAGGGTTTTAACTAGCTTACATTTCCACCAACAGTGTAGGGGCGTTCCCTTTTCTCTGCAACATCTGTTGTTGACATTTTAATAAAAGCTATTCTGACTGGTGTGAGATGGTATATCATTATGGTTTTGATTTGCATTTCTCTGATGATTAGTGATGTTAAACATCTTTTCATATGTTTGTTGGCTGCTTGTATATCTTCTTTTGAGAAATGTCTGTTCATGTCCTCTGCCCACTTTTTAATGGTGACCACTCTATTTACAATTGCAACCTGCTACCCATTCCTGGCATACCCAGTCCCACAAACCCAGCTCTATTTTTCCCCATAAATATAACATCTTTTAATATATATAAAAATATTTAGTATATAATTTATTACCTACGTAATTTATTATCCCTTCCCACTGGTAGAATATAAATTACATGAAGGCATGGATTTTTGCCTGTTTTGCTTACCAATGTATCACAAACACCTCGAACATTTCTTGGCACACAGTAGGCACTCAGTAAATATTTGTCAAATGAATTAATTTAAGATATAGGCATCTCTAACCACAATGTTAGGTAGAAATGATGCTGTCCCTTGGTGCTAACTGCTTTAGAACCTATGTAAAGAAGGTATACGTATGTACCCTTTCCAATAATATTTGTTTTTTTTTTTTTATTTCATTAGGTGACAAAGGTGACACCTGCTTCAACTGTATTGGAACTGGTATTTCAGGGCCTCCAGGTCAACCTGGTTTGCCAGGTCTTCCAGGTCCTCCAGGTATATTCTGCCTCAGGACAACCTTCTAAGATTTTTTTTTGCTAGATTTTAGTGAACTCATAGTTTTAGAATGTTGCCAATTGTCTTTTTATGGCTAGTCATTCGTATCTATAAATAAGTATTAAATTCCTGTATTTGCTATCAAATAAATTACTCTCTTGTTTCTAATACTAGAAACTACCAACATTTTCTATTAAAGCATTTTGACAATATTATTCCAGGAAATATATCTTCTCTATTTCCCATATGGAAAGGAAAATAACTTACACAGAGTCAGTCTTCCTTCTTCCAGAAAACTTGAGGAAAAATTCATAATGCCTGGTCCCTTAATATAGTTTCTAATGGCAGAGATTCCAGTTATTGAGGATGTATTAGAGCTTCTATAGGAGTTTGGCAATTAAATGCCAATATTCCTCTGTCTATATATAACTCTTCCCTCTCCATTTCCAATCAAAGTTTGATATCCACATTTTATATCTATCAGATCCACAACTGTTTTACTTAACTACCTCTTGGGATACCCCAATATTATGTTATCTTGAAATCATACTTTATGTCTGAGTCAGGGCTAAGAATAGACACAGATAGCTTACCTTTATATCTAGTGTATCTGCCAAGATCACCGATTCATTTGAAACTTGGCAATACTTTCAGCAAATCTTATAGATGCCACTGTAAGTTAGTAACCTAGACTTGTTCCTCTAGTTCAGTGGTTCTCAAACTTGGGAGTACATCAGAATTACCTGGCAGGCTTGTTAAAACCCAAAAGTTGATTTCCAGTTGCTGAGTTCCGATTCAATATATCTATAGTAAGGGATCAAGAGTTAGCATTTCTAACTAGTAACCAGGTGATAGGTGATGATGCATCTAGTCCAGGGATCCATTTGGAGTACCATTGCTCTTTAATAATGTTTCCTCTAGTCTTTGGGCTCCAAATATTTCTCAAAAACCAAATGTTAGGGAATGACAAACCAAAGGAAGAACTGGTAAGGATCTAGAAAAGTTGTATGAGTCAGAACAAAGATATGCAGACTTTTTCCTTAGCTCCTTCTTCTCCCCCTGGCAGTGGTATGGTTATAGGAGCCCAGGCAACTCTGCACAGTATTTGGTAGTTGAAAGTTCAAAAAAGGCTGCTTTGGAGTTAGAAATATCTAAAACTACACTATTGTATGTAACATAAAATGTTAAATTTATTTAAAAGAAAGGATGATTTCCTCATTTTGAGAACATAACAGAGGAAAGTAAAAATGTGACTTCAGTGGGATTGAATGGGGTTCTTCATTTTAAAACTTGACTTTCTGACTTGCTGATTTCTATATGAGCTTTGTTGGCGACTCAAGCTGAAAGCTCACATTATCGTGTGTATGTGTGTGTGTATGTTTGTGTTAGGATCTCTTGGTTTCCCTGGACAGAAGGGTGAAAAAGGGCAAGCTGGTGCAACTGGTCCCAAGGGATTACCGGTAAGTTTTGAGTATATTATAGAACAAAAATAAGTAGAAGGAAGATATTTACATCTTGATTTTCACATATATACATACACACATATATAATTGTAATGTATTTGATTCTTTGACTCTGACTCACATGCCTTACTTGGTTCAGTCCTTTGAACACTAAATTTTATTGGGTGAGTTGATGGGATAGACTAGAGAGAAGAAAGTATTAGAAAAAGAGAAACTGATCTTCTTTGTATCTTCCTTCTTTTTCTATTCTTTCTCTTTTTTTTTTTTTTTGTACCCCCTCAGGGCATACCAGGAGCTCCAGGAGCTCCAGGATTTCCTGGATCTAAAGGTGACCCTGGTGACATCCTCACTTTTCCAGGAATGAAGGGTGACAAAGGAGAGTTGGGTGCCCCTGGAGCTCCAGGACTTCCTGGTTTACCTGGCACCCCTGGACAGGATGGATTGCCAGGGCTTCCTGGCCCTAAAGGAGAACCAGTGAGTTGATTTCATGTTTTTGGTTTTGCGATGTCAAATTGTTATTCAGAAATGTCTCCTAAATTAGTTCAAAGGATGGACCTGGTGCTGAGATGAATACCCAATTAATGCTTAAAAGAATGTGGTTTACAGTAATGGTACATTGTTACTGACCATGTAGGACTTCTTTGCTACTGTATTCTTTCAATTGTTTTATGAACTTCTTAACCCATTACGTTATTTAGTAATATTGGCTATAAATAGGGCAGGAGGTTGAAACGTTTATGAGTCAGTGTGAGGTTCCCCATCTCTCACTGTACATATCCTTGTCTGCATTTATTTAGACTTGACAACCAGAAATCTAACTTGGCTTTCATATATAGTAAGCTTACAGGTTAGTATGAGTAGTGGCCATGTTAAATGTGCCTCAGAACTAAAAGATTGAATATAAGTAAACAGAGTCTCATTTTGTACACAACACACAGCTCAGGATATTTAGGTGGGAAATGATATAATATGCTATCTAGACTTTAACTTTCTTGATTTATACTTGAATATAAACTTCATAAGGGCAGATACTTTTGTCTTTTTAAATTTTCTGTTGTATCCTCAGTACTTGGCACATTATAGGAGCGCAAACATATTTGTTGAAGAAATGAATAAGTGTTGTGTTCACACATACCATCCCATAAGCTTATACAGCTTCTTTCCCACAGTGGAGAGTATTTTTTTTTTACTTTAAAATGTTTTATTTTAAAGATGTGGAGTACATTTCAGGGTTAGGTATACAAATGAACTTATACAGCTTTTAGGAAGAACTATTTGAGGCTATATCATTTCCCTAACTGTATTTAGTAATACCTACCCATCTATGTTATATCTATGTTTTTCTGTATTAAACCTTTCCCTCTTTAGGGTGGAATTGCTTTTAAGGGTGAAAGAGGTCCCCCTGGGAACCCAGGTTTACCAGGCCTCCCAGGGAATACAGGGCCTATGGGCCCTCCTGGTTTTGGCTCTCCAGGCCCAGTAGGTGAAAAGGGCATACAAGGTGTGGCAGGAAATCCAGGCCAGCCAGGAATACCAGGTACGTTTACTGTGGCTGATTGTTTTGTTTTAAATTTGGTGCTAAAAAACAGAAATGGAGGCTTTGTCAAAGATGAGGTGGTTAAGAAATGTATTCTCTTTTGGTCACTCTTAGTTTCAAAGCTCCTTAGCAAGCAAATACAATGTGTTTTTTAAAGGGTTTCTCTTTAATGTTCTTTATTTTCATTGTTGTTATTTTTGTTCTTTTTAAGTATATGATATATTATGCAAAGCTTAAAAATAATTATAATGGAAGCACACATGTGACTATGTGACTACCACACACATTAAGAAATAAAACATTGCCAGCCTTGCAGAAACCCCTTTTTCCCCTTCCTTTCTGGATCATAATCCCCTTCCTCCTCTTTACTATCCTGACTTTTGCATAATTTCTGTTACCCTGTAGTTTTATGACCTATGTATGCATTTCTAAGCAGAGTATTTTAATTTTGTTTCTTTTTGAACTTCACATTAATGGAATCATAAGGCAAGGGTTGCTTAGGTTAACTTTGTTATAGCTATAGTATATTCATTTTCATTGCTATATAGTATCCCATCATATGTATGAGTGTGTATATGTGTGTGTATATCACAAATAAACCATCCGTTTTATTGTTAAAGGTCAATTGAGTTGCTTACAGTTCAGGTCTATTATAAATAACACTTCTATGTACCGTTTTATATATAGAGCCTGGTGTCCATGCACTCACACTTCTCTAGAGCAGAGGTTGGCAAACTACAGCCCAAGGACCAAATCCAGCCTACCATCTGTTGTTACAAATAAAGTTTGTTTGAACACACCCCTGCCTATTCACAATTGTGGTTGCATGTGCACTACAACTGCAGAATTGAGTAGTTGATTCAGAGGTCATATAGTCCACAAAGCTTAAAGTATTTACTGTCTCGTCCTTTACAGAAAATGTTTATCAATTCCTGGGCTAAGGTACATATTTAAGATTAGCATTTTCGGAGGATAGGATAAATACATCTTCAGCTTGACTAGATAATTCCAAACTATATCCAGAGCAATCGCACCAATTTATAAGAGCACAAGTAGTGCTGGAGATTTCTTGTTGCTCTGCATCCTCACAAACATTTTGTATTGTTAGACTTATATTTTTGCCAGTCTGTTGAGTATGATAAAAGTCATGGCAGTTTTATTTTGCTTTTCTCTGATTACTTTAAAATATAGCTTCTTTTCATATATTTATTGGCCACTAGAATTTCAATTTGTGAAATGCCTATTCAAATGTTTTGACCATTTTTTATTGGATTATTTCTCTTTTATTTATTTAAGGGAGTTATTTGTATATTCTATGTTTCAGTTCTTAGCTATTGCAAAAAATTTTACTCATCATGGCTTGCCATTTTCACTCTCTTTATGGTGATTTAATAAACATAAATCAAGTTTTATGTAATCAGATTTACCAATCTGTTCTTTCATGGTTAGTGCTTTATGTGCCATGTTTAGGAAATCCTTCTTTTTCCTGGGCCCATTTCAAGCCCCTGTCTTAATTAATGAGAAGTAAATATACTTGGACTTTGCACACATAAAACCTAAAGGTACTGTTAACCAAAAAGAAGTATTTTCCCTGTTTACTACAGTTTGATTCTTTTAGACTCTTTTGATCTATCTATCTATCTATACATATATATATATATATATTTTTTTTTTTTTTTTTTGAGTTGGCGTCTCACTCTATCACCCAGACTGGAGTGCAGTGGCCGCTCCCGGTCACTGTAGCCTCGACCTGCTGGGCTCCAGCAATCCTTCCGCCTCAGCCTTCCAAGTAGCTGGAACTACAGGCGCACACTACCACGCCCGGCTAATTTTGGGATTTATTGTAGAGATGAGGTCTCGCCAAGTTGCCCAGGCAGGTCTCAAACCCGCAGACTCAGGCAATCTACTCACCTCAGCCTTCCAAAGTGCTGGGATTACAGGCTGAGCCACCGAGCCTGGCTTAAAAAGTATTTTTATAGTTAACATCTTGCCAGGGTTTTCCAGAGAAACAGAATCAATAGGATGGATGGAGAGAAGAGAGGAGAGGATAGGAATGGAGAGGAAAGAGAGATATGATTTATTAGGGGAATTGGCTCACAGAATTATGGAGACTGAGAAGTCTCATAGTAAGCCACCTACACATTAGAGAATTGGAAAACAGGTAACATGATTCAGTCCAAGTCTGAAATTCTGAGAACCTGGGTGACTGCTGGTGCAAGTCCCAGAGTATGAAGGCCAGAGAACCTGCAGTTTTCATGTTCAAGGATAGAAGAAGATGAGTGTCCGGGCTCCCAAAGAAAAAGAGTGAATTCACATTTTCTCTGCCTTTTTGTTCCATCTGAGCCCTCAGCTGATTGGATGGTGCCTGCCTACACTAGGTAAGGGCAGATCATCCTTACTCAGTCCACTGATTCAAATGCCAGTCTCTTCCAGAAACATCTTCACAGACATAGCCAACAGTAATGCTTTACCAACTCTGAGTATCTCCTAATATAGTCAAGTTGACACCTAAAATTAACCATCACACATCTTTAATCATGGGAACTCTTAAAGCTTTCATCTCCTTTTACTCTTTGAAATTTTATGCTTTTTTTGGATATCTCCCTTTAATATATTATATAGAATTGTTTTTCTTGTGAATTTCTGTTAGTTTATATTTTCAAAATATTATTGATGATATCTTTTTTGTCTTAAATTGTAAGAGATCTTAAGTCAAGTAAACACTTCTCATTCAACACTGAGTCACTCTTGTTCTCAGGTCCTAAAGGTGATCCAGGTCAGACCATAACCCAGCCAGGGAAGCCCGGCCTGCCTGGTAGCCCAGGCAGAGATGGTGAAGTAGGTCTTCCAGGTATGAAAGGAATTAATTTCAAAACTTCTTCAACACTACTGGCTTCTTTCTTTTAAAATTTCCCTTTCAAAAAACTGCTGTTTCTCCACAGGTGACCCTGGACTCCCAGGCCAACCAGGCTTACCAGGTATACCTGGTAGCAAAGGAGAACCAGGCATTCCTGGAATTGGGCTTCCTGGACCACCTGGTCCCAAAGGTATGTTGAAATGGGTAGTGGGCAGGGTAGGTTAGCTGATTAGTTTGACATTATTCTGTGATATACTTTATTCTGTGATATACTTTATTCACCAAATAAAATATGTTAATTGTAGCTTTTTTCTATGTGCTATAAAGAATATAAATGCAGAGCCACCCTGTGTATGCACTTCAAGTTTATTATGTTTATCTAAAACAGTTTGGTAAAAAAAATGCCTAAATTGTAGATAAGCAAAAATGATATATAAACTTTAAAAATCATGAACTTTGCTGTCTTTTGTGTTCGCCACTGTATTCTCAGGGCTTAAAACAGTTCCTGGCACATAGTAAGTACTCAATAGATATTTGTTGAATTAATGGATTGTATTAGACAGAATTATTGTATTGCATATCCAAGCAATGTTTTATCCTAAATAATATTTTCCTGATTTATTGAAATTTTTAAGGCTGTTGCTTAAATTCTGCTTTATTTCTCACAGAATTTATTCTCATGAATGGTAAGAGTACATATTGGTCTGAGGACAGTCTTTAAACATATCCTTACTTATTTATAACAACTGCTTTCAAAAGTGTCAGGTTTGATTTTAGTGTATAGGTGTGTATAATATAAGCAATTATTTTTAGCTCATTTCCAGAGTTATATGGTAGGCCTTATATCATACTATATTCAGATGTTAGCAGAAGAAAAGTTTTTCTGTGTTTTCTGTGTTTTGCATTCATTCCCTACATTTAGTTATTTCTTATTATATAGTAACCCTCATTTTTCTTTAGAAGAATGTAACTTCTACACACATTAGCTGTATGTATAAATAACAGGATCTTAAGGTGATTAAGAAGGTATATCAGGTATCTGTAAGGCTTGATCCTAAGTAGTCATATATAATTCATATAGAATGTCATTGTGCTTTTAATATCTCACTTTAATCACTAAGCATGATTGAACAAGTTGAGAATATGTGTTTGAGAATTTGCATATCTTTCTTTTTTTCAATTTTGTCTACTTTATTTGAATGTTCCTAGCTTGAAATGAGCATCTCTACCTCTTTGCCCTCTTTGCTGATATATATAATTTTATCTGCCTGCTCCCTGAATGTTGGTTCAGGCCTCATTTTTCTTGTCTTTTTATTCCTCACATACTCTTTGGGTAATCTTAACCACTCCAAGGTTTGATCGCCATCAATGAACTAATGACTTAAATTATATACAGACTTTAGTCCACTTTCTCATGTTCTAGACTTGTGTATCCAAGTGTTTCAATTTAAATGTCCAATAGAAGTAAAAAGATTAACATACCCCAAACAGAACTCTACTTCATTTGTCAGTTTCCTGTTTCTCCTCTTCCTTGTTCTATAATCCCTGCTGTGATTTCTGGAATCATTATCTAAAGTGCCTTCTCTATGAGGATTAAAAAATGACTTATCATTTTATAGGTTTCCCTGGAATTCCAGGACCTTCAGGACCACCTGGGACCCCTGGAAGAATTGGACTAGAAGGCCCTCCTGGGCCACCTGGCTTTCCAGGATCAAAGGTTTGGGACATTTTAAATTGCTCCTTCTCATTTTTCTACCTTTTCTACCTTCTTTATTTTTAGCTCTCTATTTTGACTCAAACATCATCTCAGATCTTCACTATATAGATAAAACTTAACTGATTATATTGTCATTTAAAAATATCTAACCCCAAATCATCTTTAATAGTCCAAGAGGTCATATTGGGAGTGCAGAAATTTCTGAACTTATTTTCAAGTGGCCAGCATTTTGATTAGATTAGAAAATATAGGCATATCTTGGAGATATTGCAGATTTGGTTCCAGACCACTGCAATAAAGTGAATATCACAGTAAAGTGAGTCACACAAATTTTTTGGTTTCCCAGTATATATGAAAGTTGTTTATACTATATTGTATTTTATGAAGCGTGCAATAGCTTGTGTCCAAAAACAATGTACATACCTTAACTTGAAAATAGTTTATTGCTAAAAAGTACTAATGACTATCTAAGCCTTCAGCAAGTCATTGTTTTGCTTTTGGAGAAGGGTATTGCTTCAATGTTGATGGCTGCTGACTGATCAGGGTGGTGGTTGCTGAAGGTTGGGGTAACTGTGGCAATTTTGTAAAATAAGGCAGCAGTGAAGTTTGCCACATCTATTGACTCTTCTTTGCACAAAAGATTTATTTGTAGTGTATGATGCTGTTTGGTAGAATTTTACTCATAGTAGGATATCTTTCAAAATTAGAGTCAATTGTCTCAAATCCTGCTGCTGTTGTATCAGTTAAGTTTATATAATATTCTAAATCTTTTATTGTCATTTCAACAATTTTCATAGCATCCTTATCAGGAGTAGATTCCATCTCAAAAAACCAATTTATTTGCTTGTCCATAAGAAGCAACTCCTCATCCATTAAAGTTTTACTGTGAGATTGCATCAGTTCAGTCACATCTTAGGACTCCACTTCAAGTTCTAATTCCCTTGCTAGTTTCACCACATCTGCAGTATTTCCTCCACTGAAATTTTGAACCCCTCAAAGTCATCCATGAGGTTTGGAATCAGCTTCTTCCAAACTCCTGTTAATATTGATATTTTCACCTTCTACCATGAATCACAAGTGTTCTTAATGGCGTCTAGAGTGGTGAAGCCTTTCCATAAAATTTTCTTTTTTCTCTTTTAAATTTTTTTATTTTAAAGATGTGGGGTACAATTCAGAGTTAGATATACAAATGTTCATTATGCAGGTACCCTTGTTGATTAGGTGTGCTCCCCCTCCGCCAGCAGATTCCTACTACTGCCAATCCCGCCCCCATCCCCCATCCACAGCAGTTTCCTGCTACTGCCAATACTTTTCTTATAGTATTACGATAATTGTTCAAGGTCTGCTTATGAGTGAGAACATGTGATATTCAGTTCTTTACTTTGCCCAGATCCATCAGAGGAATCACTATCTATAGCCTTATGAAAAGTATTTTTTATATAATGATTCAAAAGTCAAAATTACTTGTGATCCATGGGTGGAACAATGGATATTGTATTAGCAGACATGAAAACAACATTTATCTTCTTGTACATCTCCATTAGAGCTCTTTGGTGACCAGGTGCATTATAAGTGAACAGTAATATTTTGAAAGAAATCTTTTTTCTTATGGTAGATCTCAACAAAGGGCTTAAAATATTCAGTAAACCATGCTATAAACAAAAGTGCTGTCATCCAAGCTTTGTAGTTCCATTGTAGAGCACAGGCAGATTAGAATTTAGCATAATTCTTAAGAGTCCTAAGATTTTTGGAATGGTAAATGAGCATTGGCTTCAACTTAAAGTCACCAACTGCACTAATCCCTAACAAGAGAGTCAGCCTGTCTTTTGAAGCTTTGAAGCCGGGCATTAACTGAACCTCTCAAGCATGAAAGTCCTTCATTGCATCTTCTTCCAATAGAAGGCTGTTTCATCTACATTGGAATTCTGTTGTTTAGTTTAACCGCTTTCATCAATGATGTTAGCTAGGTCTTCTGCATAACTTGCTGCAGCTTCTTTATCAGCACTTGCTGTTTCACCTTACACTTTTATGTTGTGGAAACAGCTTCTTTTCTTAAACCTCATGAACCAACCTCTACTACCTGCAAACTTTTCTTCTGCAGCTTTCTCACCTCTCTTGGCCTTAATAGAATTGAAGAGAGTTAGAGCTTTTCTTGGGATTAGGCTTTGGCTTAAAGGAATGTTGCAGCTGGTATGATCTATCCAGACCACTAAAACTTCCCTCATATCAACAATAAGTCTGTTTGCTTTCTTCTCATTTGTGTGTTCACTGGAGGAGAACTTTTAATAACTTTCGAGAACTTTTCCTTTGCATTCACAACTAACTGGCACAAGAGGCCTAGCTTTCAGCCTATCTCTACTTCAGCATGCCTTCCTCACTAAGCTTAATCATTACTGGCTTTTGATTTAAAGTGAGAGATGTGTGACTCTTCCTTTAACTTGAAAATAGGTTATTGTGGAGTTACTAGTTGCCCTAATTCCAATGCAGTTATGTCACAGGGAATAGAGAGGCCTGAGGAGAGAGAGAAAAATGGAGGAAATGGGCAATCAGTGGATCAGTCAGAATACATACATTTATTAGTTAGATTCACCATCTTATATGGGTGCTGCTTGTGGTGTTTCAAAACAATTATTAATATCAAAAATCACTGGTCATAGATCACCATAGTAAAAAAGTTTGAAATATTGTGATAATTACCAAAATGTGACACAGAAACATGATGTGAGCACATGCTGTTGGGAAAATGGTGCCAATAGACCTGCTCAACACAGGGTTGCCAAAAACCCAATCTGCAAGGTGCAATAAAATAGGGTATAATCCCCAGCTCCCCCTATGCATCTTTATAGAATCACCATCCCGTTTCATCTCTGTTCATGCCTGTGTGATGATTGGTTGAAATGGTGTTGAATATCATATCAAGACCATACCGTTGCCTTCTGTCCCAATCCCATTGCAGATATATAATGCAAATCACTGCTATTGACATAGTAATGATAATAATAGTAGATAATATTGTGTTTGAGTTACTTCTCATTCCTTTTGTTATATCTTACCCAATCTCAAACTTTCCTTAGTAAACATTCAGTAAATTGCTGTGGTATGTAATTACTCTGACTGTTTCTATGCATTTTCTCTGTGCTTGATTGATTTAAACTTTCTGTGCTTCATCATCATTACCTATTTTCTATGGGAAAAACAGTTAACCATGACCCCAGCTCTCAAGAGAAAACAACTTCTCTATTGGTTGTTTTATTGTGTTATGAACATTTTCTTTTTTTATTTTTTCTTTTTTTTTTGAGTTAGAGTCTCACTCTGTCACCCAGGCTGGAGTGCAGTGGCACACTCATGGCCACCACAGCCTCGACCTGCTGGGCTCAGGTGATCCTTCTGCCTCAGCCTTCCAAGTAGCTGGAACTACAGGCATGCACCACCATGCCCAGCTATGAACATTTTCAAATGAACAAGACAGTAAGAAGATTAATATAATGTGCTTTCACATTACTGTCACCCAGATTTAACATTATTACGATTTTATCATATTTGTTTCATTTATTCCTTTTGGGAGTATTTTAGCCCAAATCTCAAAATTGTGTCATTGTACTTATAAATATTTCAACATTCATCTCTAAGTAAATGGACATTTTATATAAAAATCACAATGTCATTATCATACTTAGTCAAATCTAAAAAGTTATTTAGGATCATCTGATAATCAGTCTATAATGACATTTCCTCTCTTGGGTAGACTGTTCTTTAATCTCATGCTCTCTCAGTTATCTCTTTCATATCTTGAAACCGGTTCAACTCATTTAATTTATTTTACTAAAAACCCTGTTTCCCATCCTTCCATATGTTTTCTCCAATATATCAATTATTTTTTATTTAATTATCTTCCTTACTCCCCCAATGGGGAAAATAAGTATTATCTTGTATTTTCTGCTTTAAATTATCTGTGGTATACAATAAGCACCAGGAAAGTCATGGGAGTTTTTGTGTGTGTGTGTTTTGTTATGTGTATGCTTAAGGGAGAGCCAGGATTTGGATTACCTGGGCCACCTGGGCCACCAGGACTTCCAGGTTTCAAAGGAACACTTGGTCCAAAAGGTGATCGTGGTTTCCCAGGACCTCCGGGTCCTCCAGGACGCACGGGCTTGGATGGGCTTCCTGGACCAAAAGGTATGGAGGCTTTTGCTACTTCTCAATTTGCTCTTAACTTTTATAGAAATTGAAACCTTTGGGAAAGTTTATGAATGAGATAAGCTCAATTAACTGGAAAGCCCATACTGCGATTCTGTCACTGTTACACTTTCTTTCTACTCTCTGTTGGTTATTTTTGTCTCTTATGTTATTGAGTATATAATACAATCATATATGTGTAAAAGTAACACTAAGAAGTCTTCCTTCCAACCCATCTTCATTCACTCTGTTTCTCTCCATCCCCATATGTACCTATTCGTTAGTTCCTTATTTATCCTCCCAGTATTTCTCTATAAAAATAGTGGCCAGTAAGAGTATATTCATATTTTCTGTATTTCTTAAAGGAGATGATTATCTTTTGGCTTTTTTTGGACTTTACTTATTTTACTTAAATTTGTATTCTGGATATCACTCCATATCAGTAGATAGAGATACTGTTCTTAAGGTGCTAGAAGATAAGTGTTTGGGGTATTCTCCATGTGATTCCTTCATCCTCAAGCATTTGTTATGTTCCCTGCCAGACAATACTTGAGTCACTAGAAACACAAAGACATGGATTCTGATCTTGAAGATCTCAGAGATTGCTCTCTATTGTAAGAAAATCTAGGTGGCATCACCATGATAGAGGTTATTTCAATGGGAACTTTTATGAATATATATCACTAATGTTTTGGATTAGTAGATCACAGCCAAAACTCAACTATCAGATGACAATTAAAGTTTACTTACCAGACGCACACCAATGACTGGGTAGTAGAACTCAGTGACTGAACTGTAGGAAAGGTTGATGCAACACTTGCAAAACAATGAAATGACTAATAATAAATGAATAATGCTAATATCCATCAGGATATATCTCTATGAGGAAGAAAGTATGCTTAAGGCTAAACATTAGAACCAGATTATACAAAAGGGAAAAAAGGAGGATGACTTTGAAAGCATTTAGTTTACCACATATATTAATTTTGTTCAGGGCCTCATCTAGAGGTGTCTGGGGAGATTTTATATAGGAGGTGATACTTGAACTGAATCTTAAGGGAAAGGTATTCCAGGCAGCAGAAGTAACATGCAGAGGTATCATTGTGACAAATAGGATGACATGTTTGGAAATATTAAAAGAAATAAAAAATACATAATTTATGATAGCCACAAAATATATTTCATACCAATATGACAAACAACTCCATGCTCATAAATTTGACAACTTAAATGAAATCGACCAATTTCTTGAAAGATGAATCTATTGAAGTTATACAAACTATTGAAGCTCGCTGAAGAAGAACTAGATAATCCAGATATCTATTTTAAAAAGTTGAGTTAGGCCGGGCTCAATGACTCAGCCTGTAATCTCGCGCTTTGGGAGGCCAAGGTGAGTGAATTGCCTGAGCCCGCGAGTTGGAGACACGCCTGAGCAACTTGGCGAGACCTCATCTCTACAATAAATTTAAAAAATTAGCCGGGCGTGGTAGCGCGCGCCTGTAGTTCCAGCTACTTGGAAGGCTGAGGTGGAAGGATCACCTGAGCCTAGCAGGTCGAGGCTGCAGTGCCTGGGACGGCCACTGCACTCCAGTCTGGGCGACGGAGTGAGACTCCAACTCAAAAAAAAAAAGTTGAGTTTGTAGTTAAAAATCTTCCAATGAAGAAAACTACAAGTCCAGATGACATCAATGGTAAATTCTGACAAACATTTAAAGAATCACCAACGCAATCTTTTCTCAAAAGTGAAGGGCATGGATCACTTCCCAATCATTATGTGAGACTAGCATTACCTTGATATCAAAACCATGCAAAGTCAGTATTTTAAAAAGCTATAGACCAATGTCTCTCATGAATGTAGACTTAAAAATCCCCAAGAAAATATTGGCAAATTAAATCAAGCAATATATAGAAAGGATAATTCACCACAATCAAATCAACCTTATCCTTAGAATATAGTCTAGTTCAACATCTGAAAATCAATGTAATTTGTCATATCAACAGTCTGAAGAAGAAAAACTATATTTTCATCCCAATAAATGCTGAAAATTATTTGATAAAATTCAACATCCATTCCTGGAAAATACACTCTCAGAAAATTCAGAATAGAAAGGATCCTCTTTAGCATGATAAAGGACATTTACAAAAACTTGATCCATTTTATTTAGTGATGAAAGACTAACTTTTTCCCCCCCAAAATATAGAACAACACAAAGATATTATTACTGCTTATTTTAACTATCATACTGGAAGTCCTAGCCAATGCTGTAAGATAAGAAAAAAAATACAGATTAAAAAGTAATAAATGAAACTGTTATAAGTGACATGATTTTATAATTAGAAAATCCTAATAAGTCTATAAAAAACCTCTTATAACTAAGAAGTGAATTTGTAGGATCATAGGACACAAAGCTAATATACAACAACAAATTTATTTCTATATGCTATCAATGAACAACTAGAAATAAAAACTAAGCAAAAGCAGTATAATTTATAATAGCATCAAATAACATATGCTTAGGTGTGCATAGTTCTAAAAAGTACAGTATCTGCATGTGAAAAAGTATAAAACACTGTTGACAGTAATTAAAAACTTTGTTTTTATTGATTTTTTTTAAAAAATAAGAGAAATCTAAGGTTAAAAAACAAAGTAATTGCCCTTTTATCCTTTGAAAGTCTCCGACATTTAAATAATGCATTTAAAAATAAAAAATTTCCTTTAAGTTACAGTAAAATTGTAGTAAAAGTGATTATTAGAATTTAAGAAGTAGCCAGGCTCGGTGGCTCAGCCTGTAATCCCGCGCCTTGGGAGGCTGAGGTGAGTGGCTTGCCTGAGCCCGCGGGTTCGAGACCCGCCTGGGCAGGCGAAACCTCATCTCTACAATAAATCAAAAAAATTAGCCAGGCGTGGTAGCGCACGCCTGTAGTTCCGGCTACTCGGAAGACTGAGGTGGAAGGATCGCCGGAGCCCAGCGGGTCGAGGCTGCGGTGGCCGGGAGCGGCCACTGCACTCCAGTCTGGGCGATGGAGTGAGACGCCAACTCAAAGAAAAAAAAAAAAAAAAAAAACACTGTTGACGGAAGTCAGATCTAAATAAATGAAATGATATATTGTATTCACGAATATTGTTACAATATTAGTTCTCTCCAAATTGATCCACAGAGGAAACATATTTTCAAGGAGAATACAGTAGTAGCTTTTTATTTTGAAATTTATATGGATAAACAAATGACTCAGAATGGCCAAAACAACTTTTAGGAAGAAGTACAAAGTTGAAGGATTAACAGTACTTGATTATAAGACTTAATATAAAGCCACAATAATTAAGATAGTTTGGTATATGTGAAATATAGACAAATAGATAAATGGAACATAATAGAGAGTCTAGAACTAGATATATATTTGATTTTTGACAAAGTTGCCAAGGCAATTTCAATAGAACAATAAGTCTTTTCAACAAATGATACTAAACATAAAACAATCAGGCATCCATACACAGAAAATACAAACCAACAAACCGCAATCTGTACTTCATATCTTGCACAAAATTTAGCTCCAAATGGATCACAAACCTAAACATAAAACCTAGCATGATCAAACCTCAACAGAGGCAGGCAGAGTTTTTCTATAAAAAAACAGATAGTAATTATTTTAGTCTTTGTGGGCTACATAGGGTTTCTGTCACATATTCTTTTTTCTCTGAAAATGTAAAATCCATTCTTAGCATATAAGCAGTACAAAAACAGGCCTACAGGCCATATTAGCCCATGGGCAGTACTTCGTTGTCCCTTGTTTTAGATGAAAGCATAAGAGAAAATCTTTGTGATTGGAGGTTAGGCAAAAATTGTTAGAATATCAAAAGAACAATTTAAGAAGAAAAACATTGATAAATTGGAATTTATTGAAATTAAATGTACTTTCGTATCACATATCTAACAAAGTACTTCTAACTAGAATATATAAAGAACTCTCAAAACTCAATAATAAGAGAACAAAAAACCAACTTTTAATAATGCAGATAGAAAAATTGGCAAACAATTTGAATAGATATTTCACCAAAGAAGGCATTCAAATGACTAATGAGCACTTGTAGAGATGCTCAATATAATTAGTCATCTGGGAAATGCACCTTTTCCACAATGAGATATCACTACTAACTGTTAGAATTAGCTTTTCAAAAAAGAAGAAGGAAAGCTGACAATATTAAATGCTGCCAAAAATACAGAGTAATTGAAATTCTCATGTATTGCTAGTTAATGTAAAATGGTGCAGCCACCTAAAAAAACAGCTTGGTAATTTTTTATAGAGTTAAACGTGGCCTTTCCACATGACACAGCAATTCCACTCCCAAGAAAAATATGAAGTTTCACACCAAATCTTGTAGCTCAACGCTCATAGCAGCTTAACTCATAATCACCAAGGCTTGGAAATAGCCCATTGTCCCTCAAATGGTGACAAGATTAACAAAATGTTAATACAATGGAATAGTAACCAGCAATAAAAAGTAACTACGGATACACACAAAAACATGGGGGAATCTCAAATGCAATTTATTAAGTGAAATAAGAAATACTCAAAAGGCTACATACTGTATAACTGCATTTATATGACATTTTGGAAAAGGAAAAACTGTAAGTCATAAAATATATCAGTGTTTGCCAGGGAACTGGGATGTGGGGAGAGGTTGACTACAGGACACAGGGACCTTTTTGAGCTTATGGGAATGGTCTATATTTTTATTATAGTAGTGGTTATATGATTATATAACTCACCAAAGGGTGAATTCTAGTTCATGTGTAAAATTTTTAAAGTGGGAATGACATGCAGAGGGACAGACATAAGTTGGAGAAAGGGACAGTGAAGTTTCTAATAGCAGTGAAGAGATGTTTTGCAGATAATGGGAGAGGCTTGAGCATGTTTACAGGCCACAGCCACGAGTTTGTAAAAAAAAAAAAAATAGAGGTTGAGGGTTATCTACCTTAAAACATGGGTAATTTGAAAACTTATAAATAAACAAATATTTGCCCAAGATGAGTTACAAATAGGAGGAATGTGTGGTTTGTAATCTTTTGTATTTGTGAGGTTGATATAGGCACTGAAGTAGTGCTGAGCATATGTTAAATTATAAGGCTACAACTATTAATGGATTTCCTTTCCTTTACTCTGGATATGTCTGGGTACTTTTCTTGCTAAATGAATGGCCAGTTTTTCAGGATCCCTGCTTAACATTATGTGCCTTTTCACATGGGCATTGTGGTTCCTGAGAACTAGTGGCTCAGCTGTTGTTTTAAATATCCAAACTATATTTCTTAAAGGTGATGTTGGACCAAGTGGACAACCTGGATCAGTGGGACCTCCTGGACTGCCAGGAATAGGCGTTCAGGGACCACCAGGACCACCAGGGATTCCTGGACCAATAGGCCAACCTGGTAAGATTGGAGTAAATGTGCGTTTTGTAGCACTCATAATATACAGGTTGGTTAACTCATCAATAACCTGCCTAACAGGCTTCCAGAAAACAGATTTAAGAGATAACATGTCTTTGTATATAATTTTGTAAAAGTGAAAAAGTATAGAGCACAGCATAAGAGCTACTTTAATCCCTGGTATTTTTTTCTTCCTGTCCTTCTAAAATCGATCTATTTCCAATAATGTGATTTAACAATTGCAGTGTGTTACTATTAACATATAATTGTTGAGCCACACATACTTTTGGAAGCATAGACTTTAAAATTTCTAGTGCTGATTGTGTCAGACCTGAGTAACTATCCAGCGTTAATAGATCTCTGTCTGTGGAACCTCTTAACATTTCTTAGCATATGAGAACTAGAGAGAGAATTCAAAAAAGAAATCGTCTGTAAAAGTATATTTTAGACATTCTCATTTCCTTTAACAAAAAATAAATGGGTTGATTTTTTTTTTCCTTTTTGTCCCCAAAGCAGTAATCACTTTACAACTTACCAGTATACTAAACTTTTATATTTAATATTTTAAATTGAATACTCAAACAAGTTTGTCAACATGTAACCTAATGGATTTGCCTCCATAAGTAGAGAATCATATGGTTCCTCAAAGTTTAGGTGAGAACATATTCAGTTTGTGGATTCTGAGCTGCTTAGTGATGTGAATTCTTGTTATCTAAATCTAGGCAAGCACAATAAGAGCCACATTGAGGCCAGCATTATGTTATTGCAAAATACTGTAATAATTCATAAAATTAAAATAAATATAGACCATTTAATCATTTCTTAGTATACATGAATACATCAGAAGGCTTAAACACACAGTTTAGATGTGCATACATTTACTTTAAAGCTATGAAAATATATTTTCTGATCTTAAATGGCAATGGTTATTTTGTTAGCTATTTTGCTAAAAATCTAGAAACACAAGTTAACAATATAAAAAACCTGTAAAGCAAATGCTATTTTATCTTTGTCCTATTTTATAAATTTATTTTATGGCACATTATACCTTTTAATGGCCTTTGACATGTCACTGTTGATTTTTAAATTTAAAAACTTGGAATGTTGCTTTGAACCAGGTTATTATAAAATAGCTGCTTTATCACTCATGGCAAAAAAAACAACAACTTTCTGTACAACTAGCATAGCTAGTTTTCTTGAGAAAAACTATTTATTTTTAGGTTTGACCATTAAAAACTTGACCTGCCTTTTCACAAAGATGGATGAAATGAATTTATCACTTGTGTTTTGTCATTTATTTTAGTCCCAAAAAGTGCATGAGATTTTGGAAGTATTTTGAATTCTCAAATCACAGCTAAGTGAATAAAAAAGAGACCATCATTAATACCAATTTGAACAAAATACTAATATGTTTAGACATACATCATGCTTTCTAAAATTTACTCAATAACTTGCAGTGTTTCATTCATCTAATGTTCTCTCTCTCCTTTCTCCCTCTCTCTCTTGCAACTGATATATAGATTTAAATTATAGATATTGATTTATAAAGTCTAGATAGAATGCATAGAAAGAAAATAATAATGAATTCAATTTTATCTATTTTTAAATACATGTACTACCATAGAATTCAAGATATTAAAACTAATATGATTCAACAAACGAAATTAACAGTAAGCAGCATATTGAATTCACTCTTAATATAGAAATGTTCTCAAATCACTTTTCTACCACAAGATGGACCATATTACGTATTTGACACAAGTCATGTATACTTTTAAAGTATATTTTACTTATATTACCAAAGCAAAATACTATCTTAGACCATTTCTAAAATATCATAATTTCTGTATATATATCTCAGTAATACGGTGATCAGCAAGAATATTGCTAATATCTTGATACACCTGATATATGCTGCAAGGCTGAAATTCTAGCAATGTTTTCTGTAAAAAACATATTTAATATACTTGTTTCATTTTGCAATAGAAAACTTAATCCAGAATATTATATACTATCTCCTTAGTGTAAAATGTTTGTGGTCTGCTTTTCAGTCTTTGCTTCTGATTCTAGTTTTCTATTATTATTTAATTAAGCTTTTGCTATTTGCCCATCTCTTTTCCAAGGTAGACTATACAGTTTAACACATATTTATAAATTAATGTCCCATTGACTATTAATTTCTCATTTGACAGAGGGATATAAAAGAAGATTGCCAAGGGACTAGAGACAAAATACTTTTCATTTCATAACCTCCAACTCAGGCAGAAATGAAGGTTGTTGGTTCTTATTATTTAGGTTGGTCATTAGCTAGAAGATTTATGATTTATTGAATATTTTTAGAGATCAGTTAAATATACTCTATTCCATGTCCACAGATAATACACTAATCTGAGCCAAATGCGTTGTAATGCCTGACCAATTTCAGGATAAATTGTGTGGCTGAATTAGCTAAACAGAAAAAATGTTTGTCACCACTAATGTGAATCAAAACAAATAATACCAAAAACAAAACCTCGGGAATTATTAATAAATTACTTATGTCATTTTCACAAATTAAAGAGAATACATTATTTTTTTCTAACTTTTGCGGGGCTATGAAACCCTTAGGCAGAGTGAGTGTGTATGAAAAGTTCTCACAGATAATACGTGTTTTTTAAATTTTCCTTTCTTTTCCATTAATTGGTTCAATTTGGCTGCCAATAAACTTAGAGTATCTATACACCACTGTATAACCTCTGTAGACATATCCGTGTAATACCTGTTGTTGTATAAGGAGATTCAGCAGCACTTTAAAATTTATATTTACTTTATCCGTCCTGGATCTTACCCAGGATGCCTATTTCTGACAATATTCATGGAATAGATTTATGCTGTGAAAAGTACAGCATAATGTCTGTTACTACTAATAATAATAGCAAGCAAGCAAGAAATCCTTGCCTAGTACATGTAAGTTGTTTATTCGTAGCCATCCACTATTATTATTGAATTCTATGTACCTAACCTGTTATAGTATAAAATAAAATTAATTTTTAAATTGTAGCTAACCTTTAGGAGCTTAAATTCCAAAATAATCACTTAAAGCATTATAAAGGTCAGAAATAGAAAAGAATGTAAAGTTGACCTTCATCAAAAAGTTTTACTTTCTGTAGATATAAATATTTTATTGTATCCTTTTAAGCAAATACATTTTATTTATAAAATATGCTATATGAACATCTGAGCAAATGCCTAAAATAAGTTTATTTACTCATTCCTGATATGTGATAATATTGAATCAATGTCTAATAACTTCTATTTGTAAAGTTTTTTGTTCTAATCTTTACATGCTTAGTTTTGTTTTCTAACCTAATTAAAGCTTTTGCAAATTACTTCTGCTTGTGTGGTGCAACTTGCTGCTGAACTGTAATTCCCTGCCTCTTGAACTTCAGGTCTACCAGATACTGTGATTCTTGTCAAAAGCCATATCTCAAAGTAAAGCTTTCAACGTGGCAAACAAACAAGATTTCTTCAGATTTAAATCTTTGATTTCTTTTCATTATTTTATAAAACTGCTCTCTTAGAACATATTTCAAAAAACTAATTATTTATATTGAAAATACGTCTATTAAACTTTAGACAAGTAGTGATCCATAAGGAACTATAATAGTGTTCATTTTTAATCATCATATCATATTTCACAAATATAATAATATAAAATCTCTCTTCTTTTTATAATATTTTACTATGAAATGGCACCATTGGAGCCATGATCACTTTGCCAAATGTGTGGAATTCTCTAGACATCAAAGTGAATTTTATTAGTTTAAGGGCATGCTAAAATATGACATCAAATATCTTCAAATCCAAGCATCTTACTCTCTATCAAAAGAATGGCCAGTGAATCATCAACAATAAAATTAGCTCTTATTGCTGAAGGGACACTTGAAATTATTATCTGGCTCAGCATCTAGCTTCTAATCAGTTATACCATTTTCTCTATTTAGCAGATGAAGACCAACAAGGTTAAGTGTCTCACATAAGTTGCATATCTGATAGACATTGGAGTGGGAAATTGTACAATATTTTTAGTGTAATTATTTTTCCATAAACATCCATTTTTAACCTCCTATTTGGGATTGGTTCAGTCATACAGAATTGTGCAAGTTAAGTACTTTTGCAATGTCATTTTTTTCTGTAAAATCCTAGTTGGAGTACTGAGAAATAAAGTTAACAGAAACTAACAGTAATGAGTTATTAAAACAACATGTAAAACAAAGCAAAAGTAAAATCAAAAGAGTCCATGTAAATGACTCATTCAGTAATTAATCATTTTTAGAGATCATAGAAACGTGTACTAATAATTCATAACACATTGGAACAATGCAAATCCAAGCAAGTGTGGTCAGTGGACCAGTATTGAATCACAGACTGTTATCTGTCTGCAGTAGGACTAGGAAAAAGATTTAGAATAAGCATTTAGAAACTTTCATAGCAATTTGATAGTGTAATTATATATGTTGAACCAATAATCAAAAAAGTTGGCTTTTATTTTGTATATCTGTGGTTATTTCATTTTTAGTGATTCTTATTGTATTTTAGAAAAATGTATTAGTCCATGATGAGCTAGGAATTCTGAAAAGATTGATCATTTTTTTCTTTTTTGAGTTGGAGTCTCACTCTGTCTCCCAGATTGGAGTGCAGTGGTATGCTCACAGCCACCCCAGCGTTGGCCTGCTGGGTTATCCTTCTGCCTCAGCCTTCAAGTAGCCAGAACTACAGGTGTACACTACCACACCCGGCTAATTTTTTTGATTTATTGTAGAGCTGAGGTCTGGCCAAATTGTCCAGGCTGTTCTCGAACCCGACGGCTCAGGCAATCCCCTCACCTCGGCCTTCCAAAGTAAGATTGATCTTTCACCAGAAATAACTTGAGGAGCACTGTCTTACAGAAATATGCTTGAAAATCCTTAAGCTTGATTTTTCTGTCATTTTATGTGCATGTTGCCAAAGGTATATCGAACTCACTCTTAGGTTTGTTATACACAGGATTCTATCACTTGTTTACTAAAAAAAAAAAAAAAAAAAAAAGAAAGAAAGAAAAAACACAAGTATGTCTTTTTAAACTGCTTTAGTACGTATTAATATTGATGTTGCATTAACTAGGTTTACATGGACTGCCAGGAGAGAAGGGGGATCTGGGACCTCCTGGGTTTGATGTTCCAGGACCCTCTGGTGAAAGAGGCAGTCCAGGGATCCCTGGAACACCTGGTCCTGTGGGACCTCCAGGATCACCAGGGCTCCCAGGAAAAGCAGGTGTCTCAGGATTTCCAGGTAATTTGTTTAAAGTTTTCTCTGATTTGGATTCAGGAAATTGAAAGTAATGTGACTCTGATAGATTATTATTATGTTGTACTTTTCTGGATTGGCACTCTCCCTTAAGGAAGAACTGTAAACATCTTTGTGGGAAATTCATTTTGCTATTTGCACTATATTCTTCCTCTGTGAAAGTTCCAGTTATATATTACTGTATGACAAACAACTTTGGGTCAGGATAACTTGACTGGACCATTTATCTCTAACCCACATAACTCCAACTGGAGTGGTTGAGGCTGAAAGAGCTACTTCTAAGGTGGCACTTCTCTGACACCTGGGTATTCTTTGGCTCACATGGCATCTCATCTTTCATGGTGCCTCTTCACAAGGCTTGTGTTCCTCACATTATGGTTATATCAGGTTAGTTGTTCTCTTTCCATCGCAGCTGAATTCCAATAGAGAAAATGCAAAAAGCCAAAAGTGAATGTTCCAGGAACCCCAGATAGAAGCTGCAAGACTTTTTATGATCTGGCACTGGAAGTCACACAGTGTTGTTAGGTCAAAAGTGAGACACAGAGTCAGCCCTAGTTTCAGGGAAGGGAGTTATACTAGTGTATATATACTGAGAAGTATGCTTCATTTAGGGACATCTTTAAGGGAACTGGTACTAAAGCGAGATTCTTTGTTTATGAATATCAACAATAGTGGGCACCAAGATTACAGCAGATGTAAAGAGTTAAAACTTAACAGTGTCTTCCCTCCAACCTTCAATAGTTTTCCATCTGACATCTTAAAGCTTACTTTTTATCTTTAAAAAGTCAAAGAAAGACAAAAGTTACTTACTAATATTCTCTAAAGGTGCCAAAGGTGAAATGGGTTTGATGGGACCTCCAGGCCCACAAGGACCTTTGGGAATTCCTGGCAGGAGTGGTGTTCCTGGTCTTAAAGGTAATATTCAGAGTTTGCTGCCAAATGTGTATGAGAGGAAAAGTTAAACATTGCTTTATGTCAATGCAGAATATTTTGTTTGCTTTAAAATGAGCAATACTTACTTGTGTTTTGTTTCCATGTAATAGGGCATTTAAATAAGTTGTGTTTACAATTTGGTAGCATTCTTATTTTGGACATCATGAAACATGGCAAATGCTTAGCTCAGAGTAATAAAATTTAAGGATTAAGCTTTGATTTTTTTTCAGTCTATATCATTGTCAAGGAATTCCAGAAGAAAGAGGGATTGTTATCTGAGTGTAAAAATGTGTGTGTGCGCAAGTAATTCATAGACAATAACCAGGCTGCATAAATGTGTTGAGTGACTAGTGGTCTGCTCAACTATGAAACATATGAATAATTTTATATGCATTAATCCTGGATGGATAAAACTGATCTTTTGTGTATTCCACATACATGTTGATTTTAGGTGATGACGGCTTGCAGGGTCAGCCAGGACTTCCTGGCCCTGCAGGAGAGAAAGGTGGTAAAGGAGAGCCTGGCCTGCCAGGCCCTCCTGGACCAATAGATCCAAGTCTTCTGGGCTCAAAAGGAGAGAAGGGGGAACCTGGCTTACCAGGTGAGTGAATTGCATTTATTTATAAATACCTTTTCTGGTATATCTGAAGTTTAATTTTTAAATAGCATGAAAAGTGACTTGTGATACAAAATTTGCCAACAAAAAGCACTTAGATGCATCAAATTTTGGTAATATTAATTTTCGCTTGATTCATACTGTTTTGCTGATCAACTGTTGAATACTTTCTTTGTAGTTTACCTGTTACGAGCTATAAGGTTTTAGAATTGACAATTATCTACAAGCATTCTAAAAAGTAGTATAGGATGTGATAGAGAGAAAAGGATATATAGTCACAATCACTTGGAAAACAGATATCAATGTTTAGGAAATGTGTTGGTCTTTTTCACTTTTTTTCTCCCTGAAACAAGATAGGGATGAATAGTACATTGTTGTACTGCAGTATTTTGATATCCATATCATACTTGACTTTTGAATACACTTCACTGTTAGTCTACCTTAGCAGAATAAACAAATATTTGGCTGTGAACAGCCAAGCCCAGCCCTGAGGGAAGTCACTGAATGTAGGTCTGGGGAGCAACTGTGTTATTACAGTTATTTTATTAGAAGCAAATAAAGTGGAAAGTATAGCCTAGTTTTTTTCTAATTTAAAAAATCTTTTTTTCTTCTTATACAAGTATAACATGTTCATAACAATATATCATAAAACATGGATAAGCATAAATCATATAAAACACAACTCAATCTATATAGAATAGCTTTTCACACAATATGGAACTTTAAAACTAGAAATGTTTATAAACAGCTTGTAGCAAAGTTCGTGGCTCTTTTTTAATGTTCTAAACATTAATATTGCCATACTTTGTAGGCATGTGAATGTGTGTGTGTACACAGATGTTTTCTTTACCTATGAGTAGGATTAGGTGAAATTTTTCCTCAAACAAGAGTTGAAGATATTATTGCAGTTTTGTGGATAGTCATGAAAGAGGCAATGGCAACTAATTTTTATTATTGCTACCATGAGATATCTTTCTTGGCTTACCCCTTGCAAGACTTTTTATCTTTCAGTTGTGCTTTCTGTATAATATGGGAAATAAGCTATACTTAACTTCTGCTATAGGATTATTAAGTATAGTCAGACTTGAAGAGATAACCTAGAGATTATTGGTTCTAATTTCTTCATTTTATGTTGTAAGAAAATGAGGCACAAAGAGGAGAGTGACTGAATCATTGAGTGCTCTGAATTTCTTGGTAGTAGGTAAATAAAAAGTGGAGAATTTTAGGATGGGTACTGAGCTAATGGCTCATACTATATCAGAATATCATCAGTTCCTCTAGTTCACAAAGTTTAAAACTTTAGTAGCTTGCTTTACAAAATTATTTAATGGATTAATGACATTAGCCTAACTTGTTTCTTCTATTCATTGTTGGAAGGCATTCCTGGAGTTCCAGGATCAAAAGGTTTCCAGGGTTTGCCTGGAGACCCAGGACAACCTGGCCTGAGTGGACAACCTGGCGTATCAGGACCACCAGGTAAGTGTAATCATTTGTAGCAATTGGGTGGTTGGTCTTGTGTATTTTTCATGTTTGATGATGCTTTGGATTTGGTCATGGTCATATTCTTAGGTAGGTACTGAAATATGGAGTTCACTTTTGCCAAGGAAGTTGCCATTTTTCTCGCGTTTCATCGGATAAGATTTGTAGGATATTTTGCCTTGCTCATTATGTTTCTTCTTTTTGTGGTAGTAGGGTATACACAGAATCAGAAGTATGATCCAAGTAAGGTGCTATGTTTTATTATATACATTGCAACATTTACAAATAAAACAATTATCTGGTGAGAGCCTGAATAACTCACATTTTCCAGTTTTTACCTTCAGACAAGTAAATCATTAAACCATGTAAGACAAATCGCTGTTGATTCTATTTTTAAAGTTTTCTAGGGTTGAAAATTTCACAGCCTCTCTTTGTACTTGGTTACATTAATCACCTTTATAGTCAACATGGGTTTTTTTCTTAATTCCCAGTAAAACTCTGTTTTTCTTCTTATTAGGCCATTTTCTTTTAGTTTGGCCCCCAAGGAAATATAAAGCAGTTATCCTCATTCTTATAAGATCCCTTAAATTCAGTTATTTGCTCTAGACTCCACACCACATTGCCTTTATGCAGTTGGAAAGAGGAATTTTCTCCTTGTCTCTCCCTCACTTCCAAGTTGAAAATGGGTGTGAAAGAAAAAACAAATATTTTTTAAAAGCTTAAGGCAGCACTGTGATCTTTGGAAAATATGAAAATGACATTACAGAGCTCAAGCACCTATATGCTAAAGGGAAAAAAAAAGTGCAATCAAAGCAGCCATGCCGGTTGGGGGTGACTGCCCAGTATCCCCTCCATAATCTCCCCATCTTAACTCTTCCTGGCCTGACGTAGTAGGGCTGTATCATGACAGGTTACCACATTTTCTCTTCCTGATCTCTTGTAATCAGGCTCTACATGGGAAAGTCGTTTCTGAATATTTTAAAAACAAACTTATTATATTGGATTTTTCTGTGAAAATGCAGTAAGAGTAATTATACACAAATAACAAATAGGACATCAGGTGATATAGAATTGTTTTAAGGCAAGAAACAAGAGGTCTTGGTAAATTTTTTTTAAGTTGCATTAGGGTATTAGGAGACCTCTATTACCATGACTGTATATTTTTTCTTTTTTTTAATTTTAAAGATGTGGGGTGCAATTCAGGGTTAGGCATACAAATGATCAGTAAGTAGGTACCCTTGTTGATGATGTGTGCTACCCCTAAAGGCAGTTTACCACAACTGACAATCCACTTCTAATAGTATTATGACAAATCATCAACGTGCAATTATGAGTGATAACAAGTGTAAAAAAATAA
>CAUYQG010207971.1:0-17720 GCA_963574415.1 Tarsius wallacei
CAAGGCCCAGGAGGAAGTTCTACTTTAAGATGTCATTAAAGAAGTTGGGGCCAGCACGATGTTTGAACATATGAATTATGAACTTCGCAGTAACTTGGATGGACTTAGAGTCTATCATACTCAGTGATCTATCACAGAAACGAAGAACAAAGTACCACATGTTCTCACTCATAAGCAGACCCTGAACGTTTACCTTTACATTTACTATAAGAAAGGGATTGGCAGTAGTGGGATACTGCCGGCAGGGGTGGGGATGGAGGAGGCACATACATCAGTAAGGGTACCTGATCCGAAACCAGGCAAAGTCGGGACCAAAGGGAGGCCCAAACGTTACCTGTACGATGACCACTTGTATACCTAATTCTGAATTGTACACCATATCTTTTAAAAAAAAAAGTTTTCACAGGCGTGCAGATCAGGAATAAGAATTGTAGTCATTAACATGTGGGGAGAGAAAAAACACTCTTTGAGGCCCAGTGTGGGTGGTGATGAAAGGCTAGGTCAGACTTTGGTGCTCTCTTCCCACCACTACCTTCTCTGAGTTGTGACAAAACCTACTTTTTTGTTCATAGGATCCTTGAATCAGATTAGAAACCTCTGCACAAAGATTTTGCAATTGCTCATCATACCTTAGTTGTTATTAGTGGGCTGACATTCTTTTATATTTAACATGAGGTCACCTTAAGACCACTATGTATTTTTGGAAGAGAAAGAAAAAGAGACAATTGCAGGGGAAGAGAATATTTGAAGGTGAAATTTCATTCTGGTTCTAGCACATCTGCAATGATACCCCAAACGTCATAGAAATGAATTATTTAAAGCTGGTGGGAAGACAGTGTTAGACTGTTATCCTCAGTATGGCGTTTTAAAAAAAATACCAATCTGTTCACCAGATTTCTTGCTTTATAAAAACTCTTATATTTATAGTTCTTCATTGTGTCATAAAAAGCCGAATGTAAATAAATAAGAGAGAAGGAGATAAGCCAATGACATTCTTCTACAGGAAATACAGCGGCCTGTGGTCTTGCCACGCTTTGAACAAAAAGATGTTAAAGTTGGGGATGGAGAAGATTTTATGTCAAGTTCAAATACACAGCAGTACGTGTGAACACTGAGTCACGGTGCTAGAAAGAGTTCAGCTGTGTGCTAGAGGTCATGTTCCAACTGAGATCCGGTAAACTCTCTGGCTACAACTCATTTGAGAAATACTTCAAAGGCAGCAAAGCTTTCAATGATGATCTTATATTGCTATAACTATTTAAGTCTATTTAGGGCCTGTCTTTTTAAATAAATAATTCATTCATTTATTTTTAAAATCCTACTGGAGGATTCAAAGCACAGAATACTGTGTTTTCAAAAAAGAGGTAGGCCCCCAAATTATGGAGCCACTAGATTGCTGGTCTTGCCCCTGCAACTCTAAGCAAAGGGAAATCTGGCAAATTATTCTAGTTAATGTCCACGATTACATACATTTTCACCACAAGGATAAAACTGAAGAACACTGTACGCCTCTTTGCAACTTTCAGTGAATTATTTACCACCCTTTTACTTCTCTGTGATTTTTATAAAACACTCCAATTAATTAAGATAACTTCAGTAGATCTGTGTTTTACATGCAGGCTTCACTTACTCATTCAATAAATATTTACTAAGCAGCCACTAAGTGCTAGGCACTGGGGTAGGCACTAGGATGTAAAGGGAAGGAAAACAAACATACTCCTTATCTTCAAGGAAGTCAAATTCAGCGGGAAAAAAGACAACTAAATAAGCAATTTAACATGGTGTAAGCTTTTCTGGATAGTGTTGTTTTGAGAGCTTACTGCAGAAGCAACTAAACTAATCTGGGGTTAAGAAAAGCTTCTCAGAGAAAATGAGAGTCTAGGTGAAATCTGAATGATGAGAATGAGAATAAATTAGCTTGATCTGGGTGGTCTAGAGGAATGTGGCTTCTTATGAAAGGCAAAGCCCAGGAGAAGAGAGACTCAGAGGTTGTTCAAGGAATTGAAAGATGTTCAGAAACTGGAAAGAATTTAGCAAACATAATAATACAAGGTACAAGTACCTGAAGTCTTCTTCAGAGAACATAACCCCTGGCTGCCCATCCAACAAACTTTTGAGCAGCTATCAAAGGCATAAGACAGAAAAATTATTTTGGAGGAGACAGTCTAGGTAGCATGCAACCCATTCATTCTCTTGAGTGACTACTATTCAATTCTTGGATCATTTGAGGTCATAAGAAGTCTACATGCTTGGATTATATTTGCCTAGCCACTCACAGGGTCCTTCACTAAAAGTGCTCAAATAGTCTTTACGTTTTAAAGGCATTATTTAAATAAATTTTTAAAAAAGGAATCTCACATGGTCCTTTTAGTACTAGTTATAAAAGCTATTGTTGGTATGAGCCAATGTGTCCAAAATAAAAGGCATTTCCATCCAAATTTAATTCAACAAAAGCTTTCTTTGCCCTTGGGGATGGATATATTTTTTTTCCTTTTCAATAATAAGGGTTATACTTGTAATTTCATATTTTTTTTCAGTCTTGGTTTTTACCTGGGCTTCCAAAAATCTTATAACTAAATTTAATTTTAAGCACAATAATCATTTTACTCTTGGATTTACATAAGCTTTTAAAGTGTCTATATGACTCTTTTTAAGTAACCCCTCAGATCTTCTAGGACTCACCTGTCTGAAGGGCTCTGGGCCATTTGTTCATGCCTCCGGCCAACCACTTCCGCAAAGCCTCTGCTTGACTATCCTATGTTATCAGTAAGACATGGGCACAACTCAAAGCAGCTCATCTCAAGCCAATGCCACACACCCCTTGTCTCCCATACTGAAGCTTACTGCTACCGCTGATACATGAGTCACCCACAAAATATATAACTGGGAAGTGTAGAGGAGTTAAAGCCCCAGAAGTAAACATCGAACCAATAGATGAGAATAGCTGATGGGGCAATCCTTCTCTCTCTCTTCTACCAGATAGTCTGTCCTGAGATGCATTATTTGTAAGGCATCTCTGAAGAAGTTTCTGTGAGATCAATGGTTAGTTACACTTGATACCGACTGGAGATCAGTTTGCAACACCCTCACTAACCTCTTCTTCAAGGCATTCCCCGTCTTCCCTTCTGTCCCTTTTTTTCTCACTCTTGCTTCCTGTCACTCTACTTCCTAATAACCTATTGGCACATAAGCTTTTTCCTCCCTTTTTCTAAAGAATGATGACTGCACCTGTCATTGTGATTCTTGGAAGTTACTTTCCACTCATATTTTATTAACCATGTCATACACATCTTTTGTGTTTCATGTCTCAATTCTTTTGAAAATTTTAAGATTCTAGATAAATTTATAAATAAGCTCACAGTGAACTTAATTCTGTATTAATTTTATATAACTGAGGAATTTGGCCAAATTAAAGTTAAAATTAATTTAACTTTTCAAAATTCTACTGGAAAATTTAAAACAGAATCTAGTGTGTTTTCAAAAACAGAATAGCCTCCATTTCCTCAAAATAATGTCGACTTGCTGCTATTCTATCTGAATCTCTGTGCTTTGCTTTCTAACTCACAAATTAGAATTTGTGTGTAATTATAATTTTTAAAAAAATAACACTTGAATTCTCCCTATAGTTGGATAGTTTAAGGATTTTGCTGAAATTATAGTCAGTGAGTTTTTCTTTCTGTGAAATCAAAGTGCATTTTTGTTAGAAAGAGTAGCTGAAACTTTAGTTTTAAATCAGCTTCAATTATTTTTTCTTTGTGCTATATGTGCTTTTCTGTATTTTTTCCTCCCCTTAAGAGCAGCACTTGGAGACCAATAACTTAAAGATGCATCTGTGTTTATTTCTCTAGAACACCTTACTTCCTGTTGTAGCAGGCCATCACTGAATAGCAGCAAGCTCCCTCACCCATCCCCACCAGTCAAGCAAGTTTGAACTGCTGCACTGGAACTTTTCCCCCCAATAGTTATTTTTTTAAATTATGCAATTTTTTTCTTATCCCTTAAATAGTTTTTAAGTTTTTTGATGAATTTTTTTAGCTTTTTCAATAAAGAGTAATTTTTTGAATATCCATTTTGTGCTAATTGTTATATTAAGCAGGAAATTCAGACAAGACATAATCTTTCCCCATAAACAGTTTCTAATCTATTAGAAACTTAAGACAAGTATATACTTTAAAAAGGCAAAAAACTGAATATAATTAGTACCATGGCAGCAAGATGCACACTGTCTTAAATGTTTTGTTGAGAGGAAGAATAGAACCATTAATTCCTGGCTATGTCAGTTTGAAGTAATTTTTTTATTTTCTGTTGGGGATCAAGTAAGGATGGGATCCTCCTTAGTTCTTTGAATCATTCATTCAAATATATATTGGATTAATATAGTATATACATTAAATGGAATATTATTCATCTTAAAAATCAGGAATTTCTGCCATATGCTATAGTATAAATGAAATTCGAGGACGCTATGTTAAGTGAAATAGCTCAGTCACTAAAAGACAAATGCCATGTGATTCAACTTATATGAGATACTTAGAGTAGTCAAAATCACAGAGACAGAAAGTAGAGTGGTGGTTGCCCAGAGGATGGGGGAAGGAGGGAATGTGAAGCTACTGTTTAATGGATAAAGTGTAAGTTTTACAAGCTGAAATAATTCTGGAGATGGATGGTGGTGATGGTTATACAACAGTATGAATATATTTAATGCCACTGAACAGCACACTTAAAAAATTGTTCAGTTGGTAAATTTTATATCATGTGTTTTTACACGATAAAAAATAAGAAAAAAATAAAATAAAACATATTGAATTGTACTGTATTCAGTACTGGGAAAGAAAGATGAATGAACTCATATTCTAATATAGAAGACAATAATGTAATCACATAACAACAGAGTTAGCTAGGTCCTTTATTTGGTCTGCAAAAAGTGCTAGGGTAATGTGGATGTGGAAATGAGGGTGCGAGTAGCATTGTCCTCAGTGAATGGAGGAGGCAGTGGTTAGGTAAAGGGCAGAGATGTCTTTTTAAAACTTTGTAGAAGAGTTGACATTTGAGTTGGCCTTGAAAGGTGAATAGACATTTGGAAAGATATCAGAGAAGGTATTTCAGGCAGAGGAAAAGAGGTAGTAAAAGGATGGAATGTTGATAAACTGAGAAAAGTTATCTTTGGTTGAATCATAGACCTAATGAAGGAGGGAGATAGGAGATGATGTCCATGAAACAGTTATGTGAAGATTACACTATTCACCCACCACGCTAAAGAGTTTGGATTTCACTCTAAATCAATGGTGCTAACCAGAAATGGGCTTAGAATCTCTTGTGGAGCTTTGAAAAATACATATGCCCATATTTCTCCTGGGAGATTTGATTTAGTAGGTGCAGAGTGGAGTCTAGGTTTGTGCATGTGGTCAAAGCTCCACAGGTGACTCACATGTGCTCTCTGAAACATTATTGTAGGTAAGAAGACATTATTAGAAGTTTTGTTTTTAAGGTGAGAGACATGCTGAGGTTCACTAAGATAGCTCTGAGGGCATATGATGAATGACCTGGAGAGGGTAGGACCTGAAAATAAGGAGATAAGACAGAAGGCTCTTAATAACAGTCTGAATTAAGACAGTGGCAATAGGAAGAAAGGAGAGAAGCAGATTTGAGAGGCATTTAGAAAATCAAAATAAATGGACTTGGTGGCCAATGAGACGCTGTTGGTAAAGGAGGGAGAAATCAAAGATGGTGGTCAGATTTCTCCATCAGGTAATTAGGTGATGATGGATCTATTAACTGAGATAGCAAAGGCTGACATATGCACTAAATACAATGTCTGACAGATTGACTGTCAAAGACTAGGTACTCAATAAATGTTTGTTGAAAGAATTAAAAAGTCCTAATAAATCAATGATCATAATTGTGGATGAAAAAAGTGAGTAGTTAAGGGTAGGTTTATAGAGTCGTCTTTGTTGTTAGTTTTTGACAAATCTAGCTATCTGGAGGAAGGAGATTGTGGAAAAAGACGTGAAAAGCAGAGAAAAACAGCATCTAATATACACACACACACACACACACACACACACACGTACACACACACACAAGCCTGGAAAATTTAGGCCGTGTTCCTGAAACAATGGATGGTTTAGTTTGCCTCTAGAATAATAAGAGATGAAGCTATGAAGATATAGAGAAATCATGATGAGGTATGTCTGAAAGTCAAGCTGAGGAAGTTTTAATTAATTCAGAAGGCAATGATGAGTCATGACTTTAGGGCAGAAGTCTTCCATGTTCTTTAAGATCAAGTACTTTTGGAAGACTCTTACAGTAGCAGTGGGATAGTGTAGATTAGAATAAGAAGAAATATAAAGGGAAAAAGATCAGTTAGAAGGTTCCTATAGTGGTAGAAGCAAGAAATAAGAAGAAGGAATTGAGCAAGGATGGTCAAAAAAGGAATGAAAAGACAGGAGCAGATTCAAAGGATACTCAGAGAAAATTAATATGTATGATTAAGCCCCAGACTGGAATGGCTGGAAGTTGTAGCTGGATTCAGAATGAAATGGCTGGAAGTTGTAGCTGGGTGACAGAGTGTTGTGGTCTCAATTAACAGAAATATTGATGTCAGAGAAGTGAGCAGTTTTAGGTGAAGATAATTGATTCAGAGGCACCAGCTGCGTGTAGAGGAGGAGAAATATTCCAGACCCCTGGAAATGCAACACTGCAGTTTAGAGACAGACCAGGGCCAGAAATTCAAATACAGGAGCCATCTGGTATAAGTTATAATGAAGTTGTGTGAGTAGACAAGATGGCCAAGGAAACAGAACAGGCCCAAGAAAAAAGTCACGGGAGCACACCTATCCTTGGCCCTGTCTGTTAGATGGGTGAACTCTTAGAAGAAGAACGGGAACTGGTCAGAGAGAGATAATCTTGAAATCTTGAAATCTTGAAAATGTGACCCAAAGAAGATGGGGTTCAAAACTTGGAAAGGAAAGAGTAGGCCAATAGAGTCAAATAGAAAATTTGGGGTAGAGGAAGGCTGAGTTAGGGCAAATGGGTCTATTGTCAGGTGAGGAAGCATCAGTGTTGTTGAAGCCAGTTTGACTGGGGTTACAGAGGAATGACATGAGGAGGACATGAAGAAGCTTAACATTTTCACATCATTTTTGAAGAGGCAAGGGATTGATAGCATGGCTGATGGTGGTATTGCCAATGTACAATGAGCTCAGTGTACGCTTCCTTGTATTCTCAATAGTCAAATTAATTTTCACTGAAACAATAGGGCAAGAAGAACGATTGGTGTAAAAACATTGAAGACAAGATCCTGAAGTCTAACCCTTATTCAAGAACACTTCCAGCTTGGGAGTGCTGCATCTCAACATTCCAGAGAGGAAATAGTCAAGGTTAAAATTATCATATTGCATGGCAATATGTGTGCCAGAGCTATGTGTCTCATTTCACTCGATGCCACTCATTATTATTTGAACAAAGCCTTTTGTCACTAACTTGAATGCTACTCTTATTATAAAGTAAATTCCCATATAGATTCATGTCTATCTTTGGACTCTCCATCTCATTCCACTGTGTATCACATCTGCTGGCATTTAATTGAGATTGCCTCAAATTTATGAATTAATTTGAGAATTGGCATCTTTACAATTTTCAGTTTGCTGAGAAGAAGGTTACTTAGGCCATTTTCTATATCCCGTGGAAGATAATTATTTTTTCATAAACATCTTAAACTTGTCTTTTTCAGCTTGTAACTGTATTTCTTGAATTGCTATTGTCAATAGTATTATTTCTTGCACTGTAAGTATGTATGCATGTGTAAATAAGAAGTCTTCCCAAGTGAACAATTAAAATTTGAAAAGCAAATTGAAGCCTTTAATAGCATCTGACCCTCTCTCAGCCAGTACACATGTAAAGAAATCATTTTGGATAATATTATCATAAAAAACAAGCAAGTAAACACAAGAATGCTGCTTGTTTTGCCTATGTATTGTAAAGGTTTCCTTACATAACACATACAGTGACTACAGTTACAGTTAAAATGGGTATTTGTTCAGGCAGTCCTGGTCACCACCAGTGGGAGCTCCATTTCTCTCCTAATATTACATACAACCCTATCTAGATTCTGGCTCTTTCCACAGAATAAATGTCCCCTTTAGCTCTGCTCTTAAATTCATGACCATTGTCCTTGGCTCTTTAGTGTCTCATCTCAAGGTGAGACAGGATGAAGGAAACTACAGCCACAGTAGTAAGTCTCCCATTACAAATCCCACTCATCAGGTACAGAGGTATTTTCAGATGGTTTGATGTAGCTATGAGTCAGAAAGGAGTTGAGTTTTATTTTATCCTTCATTTCAGTCCTTTGAAACTTTTCAGTTTGAATAACCTATTTAACAAACCTTCTAGATAAGGGGTCCCAAACTATTTCTGTACATGGCCAGACAGAAAATATTTTAGGCTTTACAGGCCATATGGTTTCTGTTGCAACTACTTAACTCTACTATTGCAGTATAAAAGTAGTCAAAGACAATAAGGAAATGAGCCTGGCTGTGTTCCAATAAAAGTTTATTTACTAAACAAATGGTGGGCCAGATTTAGCTATAGTTTCTAGATCCTTATTTTAGACCAGTAAACTTTCAAACTATTTACTATTTATATTTTTGAAAATCAAGGGCAGTGCACTAGTTCTTATGGAAGTAAGAATAACAAGATAAAAACACTAGAATGAACAAAATGAAGAAAAATCACCAAAATGATTTCTTATCAATCCCTAAATAATAGTCTGAGCATAAACAGCATTTTTTGTTTGTTTTGTGAAGCACAAGTTGGGTTGTAGTATATGATAAACACACATAGGACATTGCAATATGGTCATTGCTTTAGGGAGAAAGAGAGAGCTGTATGGAGAACCATCATTATTAGTAATGGGAATATTTGATTTAACTTACCAATCTTGTACTGCGTTGAAGGATTCTTCATTTGTAATGTCATACATTAAAATAAAGCCCATGGCCCCACGATAATAGGCTGTGGTAATAGTTCTGTATCTTTCCTGGCCCGCTGTGTCCTAAAAAACAAGTGTGATAATCTCTCAGAAATAAGGCAATATATTTTGGGGGAGGTAATTAATAATTCCAAAAATAGTCATTTACAATAAAGCCTAAAATGTACTTGCAATATATAGCTATCGATCTTATTTAGTCTTATTACTCCTAATGATTTTAAAAATAATGTCAAGTTTTTACTGATACATAACAGAAGTACATATTTTTAGAATACATGTGATAATTCAGTACATTCATACAATGTGTAAAGATCAAATCACTGTAATCAGGATACCCATCACCTTGATTATTTGTCTTTTCTTTATGGTAGAAACATTCAAATCATTCTCTTCTAGCATTTTAAAACATACAATAGGTTATTGCAAACTAACATTATCCTACTGATCTATCAAATATTAGGTCTTATTCTGTCACACATATTTGTACTTCAAAAGATCAAAACTAAAAATGTTTGTGTTCAAGAGGGAGTTAAGAGCAATGGGTACAGAGCCTAAATAAATAGTAACAGAAAACTTTCCAAAACCTGAGCACAGTAAGGTCAGAGAACAGATTTGACCCAAATATTATTAGGGTTACACGAAGAAATTCATGTAAAGTACCTCCCACAGAGAGTAGCACACAAAAAATGGTAAATAAATGGCAAGCACTGGTTGTTATGTCTGAAATGTGAGGAGACAAGGCTAATACACATGGAAATAGCAGCTTACAAGTACAGGGGTTCAATGACTGAAAAAGAGATGGCATATAACAATTAAATTTTAGAATCAGAAGAAGACACTTCCCCAAAATGGTCTCAACTCTTGTTCCTTCCTCAGGATCTGTGTTATCACTTATAATTCAAATGCTCTTCAGTTTCCCACTTTGCCAACTTCTCTGGAGGCAGGGGTCTGATTTCTCTTTCATAGAACGGGTTAAGTGCTTAGCATTTTGGGTAAAAATGTTATCTTCTTTTTGACTTCAGTCTGAATTCTCTTTCTCCTCTTACCCTAGAGATGCCTCATTTGCATACAGAGTGTATCCAGCTCCCCCTAAGATCTACTTGGATGGAAAGCTAATGTGTTGAATGACCCAAGAACAGTTCCCTTTACGTTCAAAATGTGATGAACATCTCATGGGGTCACTACTGGGCCAGACTCATGCTGGATATGCCATTCTTCACACATAGGTATGCTTCTGCTTGGATGTTTATGCCTCACTATGGACAATAGTGAGAAACTGGATAACTTATGACTCTCCTAATTTGTGTGGCATATCCTATCCTTTTTGGCTCCTGTATGTTCAAAGAAGGGTGATCAAAGTAGGTTGGCTTTTTTTCATGGTAACATATTTTTCTGGCATTGATTGAATAGCATTCTTACAGGTTGGGGACCACACCTCCTATTTTCTCTGCACTACAATATACAGCTTTTTCCTAATTTCTCAGTAGAGGAAAACAGCGGGTATATCCAGACACTGCTAAAAGGTGGCCCAGACCTTTTCTGTTAAGTATGTTTTCAACACAGACACTGAATAATGGTATGTTGGAAAACTGTGACTTCTTTTTTTCTTTTTCAACTCTTCCAGTGATGGGGTCCCTCTTTCATAAGATGTTAAGCTTATTTTGACAGTAAAGAAACTTGTTCTATTGCTCCAAAATGCATCAATTTCATATTGTGGGTGTATTTACTCTTTGACAGACAAGAAATCAAGGCCCTATTGTATTATGATTGAAATTTTATAAGAAACTGCTGGAAACCACTGGGTTGGTAGCTATTATGTATCAAAATCAAAAAATAGAGAGGGGGAAAAAACAGTGTTCAAAGAAAAAAAACCAGAAGCTTTCAGTTAGTACTTAAAGTCACAGCAAGGGGCAAGATCTCCAACAGCATTCTGATTTGAACCCAGAAACACAATCTAATTGAAGATACTTATCACAAGAAATTGCACCAAGCAGGGAAAGTATAGTAAAAAATAAAAATAAAAAACTTCCTCTTCAAATGCAAAATAAATAAATAAATAATAAAACTAAGCTAATAAACAGACACCAAGTTGACTCTGTTTTGAATCTGAAAACAATTTAAAGATTACAAACTCATTAGCATTTTCTTCTGTTATATCAGGAAAAAAAGAAGTCAGAAAAACACTTAATTACATTTGACATTTACTAATGATAGAACGTTATGCTTGAAAGAAAAAAAATTATAATGACAAGTGCCACCAATGTAATTATATGTGAACAGTCTCAGGTAGCTGACTAAAATGGTACCTCTTCTCAATTTGCTCAGGAAATTTGCTCCAAACCCTGACTTTAAGTTGTTCCTCTCCCCAGTTGACTCTAATCACTGAGTATACCTGCTGGTTTTCTATAAATGCAGGTTTCTGGTGATTGAAAAACACAACTGGAAATCTCGTATAGAGAAAATGAGGGATTAAAATGGGATTAAAAGAGGAAAATTTTATTCCATGAGTGATAGCTTTCATTTTAGTCTTTTTTAAAGAAAAATAATTTAGTTAGCTTAAATATTTTGATTTCCCAATCATGTTTTTAGGAGAAGTTTTTGGCATTAATGGTAGGTTTGATAATCAAATACTTGAAGATCTGTCAAGAAAAAAACCGTAAAATGGAAAACATTTACAGCTTGATAAGTATAGCTTAGAACATTTGCCGTTTGAATTCTGACATTCTTGTCTTTGTTTTTGCCTTAAAATTTTTTTCTTTCAGTATGTACTGAATTCTCAAACACATCTGAAGTCATACAGAAATAGTACAAACTTTTACGATTGAGAAAACAGCTTTTATTTCTAAGGTATGGGTTATATTGTAATTTGGTTTTTTTTTAATTTTAGTGATTACTTCTCTCTGTATTGAATTAAAGGGAGAATGGGAGTAACCATTAGCAAAGAAATATAACTCAAATAATATCACTACAATCAAAATGCATTTATTGAATGTCTAGACAAAGAAAAATAGATTGAAGGACGACAATCCTGGAATATGACAAAACAGGCAATTTGACAGGTGGAGAAACAAAATAAAATCACATTGGTGTTAAATGATCAGCAAAAGTAACTTAATTAAGCTACAGAACATGACATGTAATAACCCAAAAGGGGAAGTCAACAGCAATAGGATTCAGGAACATGGTAATCCAAGACATAAGACGTACTTAACTAGTGAGTTTCCAAATGGACTCAAAGATGTGAAATGAAATAAACACTCAGTCATTAAGCATTTAAGTAAGTGGAGATCTTTTAACTCATACCTTGCTATTTTTTACCCGAAGGAATCATTTCAAATCATTGAAGGAAGATTAAATTATGCTTAGTGTAGTTTAATACTAACACATTGATTCATTCAGTAGTCATTTAGTGAACACCTATTAGAAGTTAGGAACTGTGATAGGTATATATTAAATTTGTCTATTCTAGACATATTTGTATATTTTTAAAACTAAGAGTATTTCATCAATCAGAATATCATATTTCCTACATATCTACAAGAAATTGAAGTTGTTAAAAAACTTTTACTAGTGAACCAGACAGTATAGCAATTTAAAATTGTAATGGAGATGATATGCTCAGTGGTAAAGTCCTCCAATTCATAGTTACTGTTATGGGTTGTATTGTGTGACGTCTTCACCCCAGAACCTGTGAATATGACCTTATTTGAAAATAGGATCTCTGTAGACGTGACCATATTTACAGTAAGGACATAACAGATTAAGGTGGGCCCTAATCTTTATAAAAAAGAAAATCAGACACAGAACACACAGAGGAGACCAGGCAAAGTTAGAGGCAGAGACTGAAGTGAAGCATCTATAAAACAAAGAATGCCAAGGATTGCTGGTAACCACAAGAATCTAGGCGAGAGGTATAGAACAGATTCTTCCCTAGGGCTTTTAGACAGGTCATGGCGCTGCTGACCCCTTAATGAAGCACGTCCAACCACCAAAACTGACGCAATACATTTCTTTTGTGTGCTAAACACCCAGCTTTTGCTACATTGTTACAGCAACCCTAGAAAACTAGTACAGTCATTGACCTCGGCTTACAGTGTTCATGATCAGGGTAAAAGTGACATAAATTTCAGAGTTAGCCACACATCCCTATTGCTTTACAGAAGAAAAAATAAAGAAAAAAATTAAAGGCAGTCTATGGAAAAGTCTAAAGCAGTCTCACTGTGTTAACTTAAGAAAGATGCTATACCAAAATGCACTACCATATTCCACTATGTAAAATTAATTCTGTTCAAAAAAATGGTTTGACATATCTTGTTACTTTAAAAACCAGATCTCTTTCTCTCTTCTAATTCATACATGTCCTATTAGAAGGACAGAACAATGCTGTTTGATGAGATAAAGTTATACTTTGCTTCCAGTTATAATTTCATCCTCACATGATTAAGATAGTTACAGAAAACTTTAAAGATGTAATGTACACTGAGACACAGCTCCCCCAAACAACATAAACAACAAAATACTGATCATCATACATCACTTTGTTTGAGCGATGTTACTTGCCCCAAGTTGCATTTTAATTTCCATAAATAAGCATAAAGCAGCAGTGAATTTAGTATTTTAAAAATAGTAAGCAAAATAGGAAGTTTAAATATTTTATGCTTTCTTGTTGCATATTTATTCTGAGAATGAAATAAGAACCTTTTTCCTTAGATAATCCTCCATTAAAACAAAATTTACAAGCCACTTTTCCCAACTGATCTTGTGCAAACAGTCAGTTCAGTTTGAATTCATTTACGCACATTTAGTTATATAAACATCTGTAAAACCAGCCCACATTTTAGAAGAGTACTAACAAACAGACAATTTAACTGTTCTCCCGATCTATTGTTCTTTATCCATTCTCTTCACACCAGTGGGTTTTATTGATCAGATTTTTCTTGACATGATGTTTAGCTTTGAAATACCAAAAAGCTTCATTCTACAATGGCATCCACTTCTAAATAAAACCTAATAAAATAAGCCTGAGGCAGAAGGATAAAACTTGACCTATTATTTCATGGCAGTGTTACCATGGCAATTCATCTTTCCTGGAAGAGGGGAACAGCCATATATAGCTTTTTTATAGAGGGCCTTTGACTCCATTGTCAGTAATACTCTGACATATCTACTAATTGCATGTTCCTGTTCAGGAAATTAGGAGACACTTTTCAGTCAACACTATTCAAACACTCAGATGAAATATTTTCAAGACCTCAATAAAATTTATAACCAAAACTACGTAAAGACATCTTTACTTATTTTATTTAAGAGCTTGTTTCCTAAGAATGTTTAACACAAAGGCAGGGGTAGACATCATTTTTACTTTCTTTCTAATTAATTTTTTGGCATACTTCTTCCCAGTGGAATTTAGATTGTGCTTTTCTTTTTTCCCTCAAAACCTGGGGCATAAATATGTAAATGCAGGCAGTTTAGAGCTCTTAGTCAAGGTTGAGGATTATTTGTCTTCACATCACACAATAGGAAATGCTTGCATCAGATCAAATGCGAAGTGTTTTAAAGGGTAATAGGTTTTTGAGTAGGACTTTTACTGTTACCCTAAAATTGGCAACTAAGACTCAATTCAGGCTCCTTATAAAGGGAGGAGAACTTTCACTCACACAAGCCATGCACCCGTTGGCTGAATAATGTCTGCTTAGACAATGGAATTGTTGAACTGCTTTAGTACAGAAGTATTTGATACATGGAGAGAGACAGCACGGCTGAGGAGGGAGAGGGAATGGAGTAGCCTGATTTCCCTCCGGTTAGCATGGCTAGGGTATGTGAGTTTTTCAGGGATCAATAAATCCCACAGCAGGTAGCTGCACTTGAGACGTTCTGCCATTAATCCGCCTCCAAGAGAGAGGAGTGGGAAGCTATGTTGTATGTTAAGAGGGGCAGGACGGAGCTGCAGGAATGATAAAAGGAAAGGAATCTGGGCAATTCTCCCATATCACGGCACTGTGCAGAGGGAGAGTCCTGCAGTGCTCCCTGAAGATCCTACCTAAGGAAACCAGCATTTGCGTGTCTGTCACATAGAGGATGTGGGCGGCAGGATAGCCTCACTGAAGAAGCCAAGACAGAATGTATGATTACATGTCCAGTTAAGTAGAGTCATCCGCTCTCTCTCCCAGAAATCTCTCCATTCTAATACTGAAAGAGCAAGAACAAGAAAAAGAAGGACAGAAAGTGTGGAGCAAACTCCTCTTCTTATTGTTCTACCATCTCCTGGGAATAGAGCCTGATTTACGGTGAGGGAAGAACATTGGTGTTAAATCGGATATGACAAGGGCATTTTAAACTAGGCTCAACAGTCTCGAGCTTTTGGTTTCAATAATGGACTGTATTTTTGGAGTGTACATTTATTTTAGTGAATACATTCCTGTATTCTAGAGCCATATTTTTGTCACTGTTACACATAGATATCTCAAATTTGACGAATGCGAAAAACTAAAGTCAATGTAATTCTTCTAAACTTATGACACCAGCATTTAAAGTCTTCAATCAAAACATGGAAACCCATAGTTTACGTTGGAGTTCACTCTCGGTGTTTTACATCCTGTGGGTATGGACACATTGTAATGACGTGTATCTACCATTATAGTATTACACAGAGTAGTTTCACTGCCCTAAAAATCATCTGTGCTCTCCCTGAGCTTTTTGTAAATAAGATAAAAATAACTGGAAATCTATGGGATTTGTTCAAGTAGCGGTTTGGGGATGGGAGTTGGGCAGAGACTGACCGAAAATAGGGTTTAGATAAAAATAATTCCAAAGTACACAATTAGGTTTAGACTTTTTACCAAACTAGCAATGACATATTACAACGACATCAAGAATGTACACTTAAACAGAGCATTCCACAGTTTAAAGCACATTTCACGTATGCTATTTCATTGACTTATTCTGAGCTAGTAGACCATTGTATAGATGATAAAACCGAGGAAAACAAGGTCAGGTGCCAGTTTTGCGTCACAGCACTGGGAAGTAACATGGGTCATTCCCTCTGTCACCCAAAGTCTAGTCCTCCTTCTCAATAGTAGACTGAATATTAAGAAATTTGGCCGGGCTCGGTGGCTCAGCCTGTAATCCCGCACAATTGGGAGGCTGAGGTGAGTGGATTGTCTGAGCCCGCGGGTTCGAGACCCGCCTGGGCAACTTGGCGAGACCTCATCTCTACAATAAATCAAAAATTAGCCGGGCGTGGTAGCGCGCACCTGTAGTTCCGGCTACTTGGAAGGCTGAGGCGGAAGGATCGCCGGAGCCCAGCAGGTCGAGGCTGCGGTGGCCGGGAGTGGCCACTGCACTCCAGTCTGGGTGACAGAGTGAGACTCCAACTCAAAAAAAAAAAAAAGAAAGAAAGAAATACATTTATTTTAAGAAATTTGGGTTATATATTTCTTCACTCTGACTCTACATTTGATGTTATTGTTTGGCTATTCAGCATTTATTTGTTCCGTGTTTATGCTCTAGATCTTTGTTAGCTTCACTGCTCAAACTCTACTCATTCTTTAACCAATGGCAGCTATGTCCAGTCCTACTCTACTAAAATTGTTCATGCTAAAGTAATCAATAGCTTCCTCATGGTCATATCAAGAGGTTTAATTTTTGTAGCTCATCCTGGTTGTCCTCTCTAAAACATGTGGTATAGATGATAACCCCTTATTTCTTTAAATTCACTTTCACTTTTCAAGGTACGATTCTTTCCTGATTATTTAGCCTTTTTAAATTTTCTTCTTCAATTACAATGGCAAACTCCTCGGTCTCCTTATCTCTTGAAGATGTTGCACAGGCTTCTGATTGTCATCCTTTTGTACTAGGCTACAAGGTACTAAACTATCTTCATAGTTGCAAATGTAATCTATAAATAGCTCCACCTTACTAGGAAATCTTGGCCACATTTCTGTATTCCAGAACCATATTTTCATCACTGTTACACATAGATAGCTCAAATTTAACCAGTACAAAAAACTAAAGTCAATGTAATGCTTTAAAACTTATTATGTCACCAGCATTTGAAATCTTTAAATACAACATCAAGACTCACAAATTTTACCAAGCTGAAAATCTTCTAGTTATCTGGTATTCTTCTTTCTCAGCCTTCATTGACTTCCTTTTCATATTTTTAAAGATTTATAGACCAAAAATCATTTTTCTTAAGCTTAGGTGAAGGCAAAAGAAAAAATATCACCAAAGATTTTTCTTTATTGCAATATTTGTATTCTCATTACCAATCACAGCTTTCTTTACCATCTATGACAAAATGCTGAATAGCTGGGATTCAGGGCTAGTATTTTCAGGAAGAACAAAAAGGTGCATAAGGAACTCAATCTGTGAAATTAAACACATTAGTAAAAAATAAGACAAAAGTATAACTTAACAGATCATATAATATTAGAAGTGAAAAAACCTGGGTTCTGAACCAGGCATGATGGTTCACACCTGTAATCCCAGCACTTTGGGAGGTGGAGGCGAGAGGATTGCCTGAGCTCAGGAGTTTGAGACCAGCCTGGGCAACTTGGCAAGATCTCATCTCTACAATAAATTATTTTTTAAAATTAGCCAGGTGTGGTAACATATGCCTATAGTACTAGCTACTTGGGAGGCTGAGGCGGAAGAATTGCCTGAGCTTGGCAGGTTGAAGCTGTGGTGACTGTGAGCGTGCCACTGCACTCCAGCCTGGATGACAGAGGGA
>CAUYQG010207974.1:0-10447 GCA_963574415.1 Tarsius wallacei
TATATGTATGTGTTTTCATTTTTTCTTGTGCTCTACATGATCAGATAAACTTCTCTAGTAACAAACTATAGAAATGATCCCTGAAAGTATAGTCTTGTTTGAGACTTTATGTGGATTTAATTGTATCCCCCAAAGAAGGTAGGAATCACAATATTAATATCAGACAAAACAAGCATTAGGCTACCAAAAAATTTAAAAAGATAAGGAAGGATACTACATAATGATAAAAGGCTCAATCCAGCAACAAGAAATATCCATCCTAAACATATATGCACCCAACACAGGAGCACCAGCTTTTATAAAGCAGCTACTAAGTAAACTAAAAAAAGATACTGACTCTAACACTATCACAGCTGGAGACTTAAATACCCTACTAACAACCCTAGATAGATCATTGAGGCAAAAAAAAATCAACAAACAGATTTGGAACCTCAACTTGATGCTTGACTAAATGGACTTAGTAGATATCTACAGAACACGTCACCCAACAAACACAGAATATACATTCTATTCATGACCACATGGAACATACTCCAAGATCGACCACATCCTTGACCACAAATCAAGCATAAACAAATTTCACAAGATTGAAATACTGTCATCTACCTTCTCAGACCACAGCAGAATATAATAAATATCACCACCAACAAAACTGACAAGGACATGGACACTAAAAAGCATGATGCTGAACAACTACTGGGTCAGCAATGAAATCAAAACAGAAATTAAAAGATTCCTGGAAACAAATGAAAATGAAGAAATATCTACTAAAACTTCTGGAATGCCATGAAATCAGTACTGAGAGAGGAATTTATATCTCTAAGAACACACATCAAGAAAATAGAAAGATAACAAATTAACAGCCTAACAAATCACCTAAGGGAGTTGGAAAGGAAAGACCACCAAAACCCTAACTTCAGTAGAAGAATCCAGATCACCAAAGTAAAAGCCCAAATATGAGACATAGAAGATAAAAATGCCATAGAAAAAAAAACAATGAAACAAAAAGCTGGTTCTTTGAAAGGATAAAATAGATTGATGGACCCATAACCAGAATGGGCAAGAAAAAGAGAGAAAAAGCCTAAATAAACAACACCAGAAATGCAAAAGATCAAGTCACAACTGACCCGAAGAAATATAAAAGATTATCAGCAATTACTATGCAAACCTGTATGGAAAAAAATTTGATAACATAAATGAAATGGAGGAGTTTCTGACATCACCAAACTCCCAAGGTTGAAACAAGAACAAATTGAGTTCCTAAATAGACCGATAACAACCCAGGAAATTGACTCCGTCATAAGAAAACTACCTACAAAAAAGAAAAAAAAAAAAAAGAAGTCCTGGATCAGACAGATTTCCAGCAGAATTCCACAAAACATACAGGGAGGAGCTAATACCAATCCTATTGAAAGTATTCCAGGCAACAGAGAAAGACAGAACACTCCCCAAATCATTTTAAGAAGCTAACATCACACTGATACCCACACCAGGTAAAGATCCAACAAAAAAAGAGAACTACAGGCCAATATCCCTAATGAACATAGATGCAAAAATACTCAACAAGATTCTAGTAAATTGAACCCAACAACACATCTCAAAAATCATCCATATGGCCAAGTAGGCTTCTACCCTGTGATGCAGGCCTGGTTCAACATCTGCAAGACCACAAATGTAATTAAATACATCAAGAGAAGTAAAAACAAGAACCACATAACTATACCATTAGATGCAGAAAAAGCTTTTTATAAAATCCAGCATCTCTTCTTGAAAAAAAAAACCCTTGACCACCTAGGTATAGAGAGAACATACCTCAAAATAGTAAGAGCCATCTATAATAAACCCACAGTGAACATATTGCTGAACAGACAGAAATCGGAAGCATTTGCCCTGAAAACTGGAACAAGACAAGGCTGCCACTCTCACTCCTGTTCAGTATAGTGTTGAAAGTCCTAGCTAGAACAATCAGACAAGAGAAGGAAAGCAGGGGTATACAAATAGGAAAAGAAGAACTCAAGTTATCCCTCTTTGCTGATAATATGATCCTATACCTCTAAAATCCGAGATAATTTGTCAAAAACCTCCTTGCACTGATAAAGGACTTTGGCAAAGTCTCAGGACACAAAATAAACATGCAAAAGACAGTTGCATTGTTATACACCAACAACAGAGAACCAAATAAAAAGCACAATCCCATTCACAATAGACACACAAAAAAGAAAGAAAGAAAGAAAGAAGGAAAGCAAGAAAGAAAGAAAGAAAGAAAGAAAGACCTCAGCATCTCCCTAACCAGAGAAGTGAAATACCTTTACAATGAAAACTACAAAACACTGTTCAAAGAATTCAAAGATGACACAAACAAATGGAAAAATATTCCATACTCATGGATTGGAAGAATCAACATTGCTAAGATGTTCATGCTACCAAAGGCAATGCTATACTCATTAAATTATCAACATCATTCTTCTCAGACCTGGAAACAACAATATAGAAATTAATACGGAAACATAAACAACCATGAATAGCCAAAACAATCCTTATCAAAAGAAACAAAGTGGAAGCTATAACACTTCCAGACTTTAAACTTTATTATAAGGCTACAGTAATAGAAACAGCTTGGTATTGGTATAAGAGCAGGCATATAGACCAATGGAACAGGATAGAGATTCTGAAGGCAAAACCTTAATTTCTCAACCAACTAATCTTCGACAAAGCCTCCAATAGCAACTACTGGGGAGAGGAGAACTTATTCAGAAAATGGTGCTGGGAAAACTGGCTGACAACATGCCGAAGAATGAAACAGGACCCCTACCTATTACCATACACAAAAATCAACTCCAAATGGATCAAAGACCTAAACCTCAAATATTAAGAGTCTTAGAAAATGCAGGAGACACCCTTACGGAAATCAGAATAGGCAACCGATTCCCGATCAAAACCCCAAGTTCCCATGCCACAAGAGAGAAGACTGACAAGTGGGACCTCATCAAACTGAAAAGCTTCTACAAAGCAAAAGAAACCATTAAGAGAGTGGGGAGACAGTCCGCAGAATGGGAAAAAATATTTGCCAACTGCATATCTGACAAAGGCCTAACATCTAGGATCTACAAGGAACTCAAAAGTGCCAAAAGGAAAAATAACAAACAGCCCCATTAAAAAGTAGGCAAAAAACATGAATGGACCTCTCAAAAGAAGATACATGAGCAGCCCTACAGACACATGAAAAAGTGCTCAGCCTCACTAATCATTAGAGAAATGTAAAGAAGAACCACAATGAGATATCACCTAACCCCAATAAGAATGGCCATCATTAAAAAAACAAACAACAACAGATACTGGCGAGGATGTGGAGTAAAGGAAACCCTTCTACACTGTTGATGGGAATGCAAACTAGTTCAACCTCTATGGAAGACAGTGTGGTGATTCCTAAAAGAACTAGAAATTGACCTTCCATGCAACTCATCAATCTCCCTTCTAGGAATATACCTGGAGGAACTTAAATTACTCTACAAAAGATACCTGCACACGCATGTTTATTGCAGCACTGTTCACAATAGCAAAAACTTGGACCCAACCAAGCTGCTCATCGAAACTGGACTAGATTAAAAATGTGGTACATATACACAATGGAATATTACACAGCCTTAATGAAGAACAAAATTATGGACTTTGCAGCAACTTGGATGGATTTATAGTCTATCATCAGTGATCTATCACAGAAGCAAAGAACTGAGCACCACATGTTCTCCCTCATAAGCAGACCATAAACATTTACCATAACACATTAAGAAAGGGATTGGCCGTAACAGGACACTGCCAGGGGAGAGAGGGGCACATGACATCAATAAGGGTACGTCATCTCAAACCAGGTGAAGTGAGGACAAAAGAGAGGCCCAAACATTACCTGAACGATGACCACTTGCATACATAATTATCAATTGTACTCCACATCTTTAAAATAAAAATTTTTTTTTTAAAAAGAACATTAACAGCATGTCACCCTGGTGATCCTGTGTAACTCCTTCTATAATTGTGACAAAATACACATAACATCAAATTTACCATATTAATCATTTAACAGTGTGCAAATCATTGGCAATCTGTATATATGTGATATTGTACAATGATAATCTGTACATAGTTTTAGAACATTTTCATCAAACCAAAGGGAATCCTCATGAACATGATGTCACTCCTTCGCTTTGCCCTCAAAGCCTAGAAACTGCTATTTTTGTTTCTCTGAATTTGTCTGAATTTGGATATTTTCATGAATGCAAAAATAAAATATATGTTTTTATTAAAAAAAAAAAAAGACGAAGAAGAAGAAAGAAAGAAAGAGATTGGCAGTAGTGGGCCACTGCCAGGGGCAGGGGGGAGGGGGAGGGGTGGTGAACATAACATCTATAAGTGTACCTGATCTCAAAGCAGGTGCAGTGGGGACCATGGGAGGCCCAAACCTTACCTGTATGATGACCACTTGTATACTTAAATCTTAATTGTACCCCACATCTTTAAAATTTAAAAAATGTTTAAAAAAGAGCCTCAGACAAGACTAGAAATGATTGGGAAGATGGTTTTGGAAAACATATGCTGCTTCCTAATGCAGGCAGTAGATTATTTGTGCTTCAATTTTTTGCCTTTCCCCTTATTGAAAGTTTAAGCTGACTCATGTAAAGTCACCATTTTGAAAGCCAGAATGGTCAAATATTGACACTTTCCTATGTTTCCACCTAATAACTTAGGGATATCCTTGTGGAACCCCAATCCTCCTTCCACAGCCAAAAGATCAGTGGGTGCCTTCCACTGCCAGAGCCAGCAGACTCTGGGATGGGCCAAGTCAAAGGAAGACCCAAGTCCTGGAAGCTCTTTCTCCAGTGCCCACCTGCAGGTCCCAAGCTGCAAGAATGCAGATGCGGGGTGGTAGGGGGTGACACTACAGAGGTGAGGCTGGCAGCTCCTTCTCCCTGGAAACTCTGACAGAGCTTGGGAAAGTGCCCCAGAGATGGCTGGGTTCACAGCTCTGCAATTTACACGTCTTTCAACAGCATAGTTTATTCCTAGTATTCCTTCCACCTAATCCTGAAACTTCAGGGACAGTGGACTCTAATCACTGATACAGTGAGATACAACTGTAGCTCACGTGTTTAAAAGTGTGAATCTGAAGGAATGAGCCAGCACTGCTGTCTAGTTTCCCTTAATTAGTAGAAAGAAGTTCAAACAGTGAAGGTACTCGATTCTTGTCATACGGTTTATCTGAAAGGCTTGCAGAACTTCTCTCGCACGCCCAAGGCAAAGAAGCTAACTGAAAGAGTGCCAATTGATAAAGAATACCAAATGACATCTTCTTCCTATTAAGTATGCTCACCTCCCTTGCCATCCGCTTTTTCTCCCTTTCTATCCACTTTTACGGTTTTTGTTCTCACACTGGTCTGATCACGTCCAGGCTATATGGCATCATAGGAGTGAGAGGCAGCACGAGATGCACTAAGGCCAAGTTTAGTCACTGTTAACACAGGGCATCCCCATAACCCCATAGGCAGTGAGGGAAAAACGGGTTCTCTGCTTTGCAGAAGACTATTCTTAGGCTTTGCCGAGCCCTGACATTCTTGCCTTCATCAGGTTGTATTTTGACAAATATGCAGGATGGCAAAAGGTGGCTGCGCAGTGAGAAAGAAGGAGGAGGTGCCATCAGAATATTGCCAGCTCCACTCCATCACTGGCTTGTGCCATGTGACCCAAGGAACTATTCTCTTGCCTGTTTCTTCCTCTTTTATGACTGGTAAATAACATTTGGACTAAGATTAGAAATTGATGATTGTTAGTGTTAAAATATCTTTAAACCATCAGTACAAACATTGTTAGTGAGTTTTTGCTCTTACCTTCAGGTTTCTAAATGTCCAAAAACACAAAATGAGATAAAGGTATAGAAATACATTATTGGACGAGTAAGAAAATAACGTGAAGTAAGATTATTTTTTCTCTATTGGAAGGTGGAATGTAACATATAAGGAAGTGAAGAAAAACCCTTTGCTCATATTAAGGAAAACAAGAAAGTAATAATTATGTGATGGGTTGAATAGTAGCCCTCCAAAAGAACTGTCCAAGTCTTAACCCCCGTTAGGTGAATGTGACCTTATTTGGAAATAAGGTCTTTGCAGATAATTTAGTTAAAGATCTTGAGATAAATCATTCTGGATTTAGGGTGGGCCCTAAACCTGAAAACTGGTGTCTTTATAAGAGAAAGGAGAAAGAGATTTGAGACACACAGACCTAGAGCAAAAGGCCACATGGAGACAGAGGCAGAGACTAGCGAGGTGTGTCTACACGCCAAGGAACACCAAGGATTCCAGCAGTCACCAGAAGCAAGGAGAGAGGCAGGGAAAAGATTCTCCCTCAGAGACTCCAGAAGCAATCAACCCTGCTGACATCTGATTTCAGACTTCTGGCCTTCAAGAGTGAGAGAATAAATTTCTTTTGTTTTAAGTTTGTGGCAATTTGTTATAGCAGCCCTAGGAAACTAACATAGCAATTAACATTAAGTACTTAGCTATATGCCAAGTACCCTGTGAGTGCTTTGTAAGTATCAGTTCATGTAGCAGTGCCAACAATTCCTAAGGTTGGTACTAGTGTTATCATTCTTATCTTTCAGATGAGGAAACTGAGGCACAGAAAGGACAGGTAATTTACATAGGGCTGCAAAACGAGTAGGAGGAAGAGTAGGGTCTTACACATAGGCAACCTGGGAGGAGAGCCTATGGTCTCAGCTCTATGGTCTATCTTTGGAGAGATGGAGACAAAGCGGCAGATTTGAGTAGGTGGAAGAATTAATAGACCTAATAATGGTGGGTGGGCAGGAAGACATGGGTGTTCTGGACTTCAGCCTTCCGTGGTGCCTCCGTCCTCTGAGTTTACATCAGCCTCTATTTTCTATGCCACACCTACCCCTGGGATATGCTAACCTGTCCAACTCTCTAGCCTTGCCTTTTGGACCTCCTTCTTAAGTCCTTTGCTCTCACCAAATATGTCCTTGAAGTGGCCCTACCGTTGTTGACTCCCTGGATGGCACTGTCCATTAGTCTCTCCTGGCTTCTCTGTCTGTTTAGCCACCTGCCTGGCTCTGACCATGTGGCCAGCTCTGACTGCATGCTCTTACAACTTTGAGCTCTTGCCTGTCCCTAAAATCCTAATGTTTACTCTGGTTTTTGCTCTCAGCATCCCTGTCCCTTTCCTGCCCCAGTCCCTAGTCTCCTGTAGAATGGGAAGGAGTGGTAGGCAGGTAAAGGACTGGTAGGAAAGCCATGCCTTTCAAGGCAAAAGGTCACCTCCTCTATGTTGTTCTCCTATTTCCCTTTTTAAAAGTTCCCATTCTCTTAGCACAAGAATAATCAAAAAGTATGCCAAAAATTTTTTTTCTGCACCTTTATAATAGTTTAGAATAGTTGTTGGGGTTTTTTTTCTGGCCCACAGGGAGTTGCCTGGATTGTAGTGACAGAGCACAAAGACTACTATATAGTGAATTACTGCCACTTAGATGTGGGCTTTCCTATTTCAAGAAGCTGCCATCTCCTACAATCCCCTCTGCAAGTCTGGGGTGGCAATTCTGCCAGTGAGCACAATTGCTCAATTAGTTTAAAGGTGAGTATTGGTACTGTCCCACATGTCTAGGACTAAGAAAAATTTTTCTTATACTCTAGGATGGAATTTGTTTGGAAAATTCCAGGGTATTAAATAGAGAAATATTTTCAATAAAAAATAAAAACTTAGACCTACAATGCAGGTCCCACTATCCTTCCACTGACCAGAGTTCATTGCAAAAAGCAGAACCATTTTGGAGACATAATTATGTAAAGGGTTAATAAGAAATTCAAAAGATAAAAAAATTCCCAGAAGCCTAAAATACTTTGAAGTCTTTTTGGGGAACTACATAGGTTTGTATGATTGAATAACATTTTTGAAAACCCCGTTATCTTTGTTTTCATACATCATTTCACAACATTCCACAAAGTGATAGATATTCATTTGCTTTCAAACATTTAGACTTGTTTTAGAAAAACAATAATATGATTTGGGGAGAAAATTTCCATGTACCCTATTGGTTTGTCAGCACCTTAAAGGTCATAAAGTTAAATTTTCTTTTGATTTTAAAACTATTTTATGTACAGCCTATTTTATATTCAAATAGATCATTTTAGTTAGTGTTTGATCATGACTCCTTGTAGTCTATCTAGATCAAGAACATAAGAAATGATGAGCTGGATATTGCCTCCGGAGTAGTCTTTAATGAACATAAACCATATTCTTCATTTAAATGGCAGACAGTCCAAAAGCAGATAGGTGGAACTCACTCACATGCCTTCCATGCACATGCCAGGATAAGGTGCCCTGATGCAAAATCACAGGGAGTAAGAGAGAATTTGTGTTTTACTTTGAGTTAAAAAGGAAACTTCTAAAAATGAGGAAAATATAACAGTTAAACCAGTCCCCATGAGCTACTAGGAAGGAAACTTAAGTGCATTTTTTATTCTAAGGCTGAGAAGCATAGATGCTGCTTTCATGAATTAGTTTAACAATATTTAATAGGCACCTATTCTTACATACAATGGGTACAGTGCTAGTTTGTGGGTTTACAGTAGTGCGTAAAAGCTAGAATCACTTCCTTTGGGAAATGACAGGTCTTCTTAACTCCTCCTTACTAGACTCCAGAGAAGAGGAATACTGAAGGAGACCACAAAACAAGGCCCTTCAAATCAGAGCTCAGTTCAGCCCTGGTTCCCCACTTATGATGCTTCCGTTTGGGGACAAGCCACTTAAACATTCTATTCCCATTCTGCAGATGAGGAATAGAAACAGTGTCCTCATCTGCAGAATGGGAATAGAAACAGTTTGTAAGGTTGTCATGAGGATTGCACGAAATACTGGGCACATTGGAAGGGCTCTATAGAAAACAATGTCTAAACAGTAAAGAATATTATAATAAATATTAAACTTTTATTCTACCTTTGTCGCAATTTCTATTCTCTATCCTCACTTCCTCTTTGTTCCTTCTTTGTGACCATTGTCTAACCACTGGCATGATTTTGGTAAGCAAGTCCACTTAGCCTAAATTCCACAAAGCAATGAGTAAATTATTTCCCCTGTGTTTAATTGCAAAGTTCTGTGGCTGAGAGTAAAAACAGACACAAAAATTTACAGAATGCATGATTATTTTTACATGACATCTGGAAAAGGCAGAACTATAAGAGCAGAAATCAGATCCGTTATTATTAGGGGTTGAGGATGGAGAGGGGGGATTGACATCAGAGAGGCTGAGAGAACACTTTGTAGTGATGGACATGTTCTGTATCTTGATTTTGGAGGTGATTACACACCTGTATAAATTTGTCAGAACTCATTGAACTGTACACTTGAAAAGGGTGTATTTTGATGCATATAAATCACACCTCAATAAACCTTACTTTAAAAAATAATACTGTGGTTTGAGACATTCGAGGCTTCCAATAGGAAAAATCTATGATCAGTATAGGAAATTAGCTGTGCTCCTGGGAATAGTCATGTACGTAACTAACTATAATAAAATACAGACACTGATAATCTCCCTAAGAGAGGTACAAAGTTCTCTGGGAACTCAGAGGCAAGAAAAACAACATTCACCCAGGGAAATTAAGAAATATTTCATGGAGGAGGTTGCATTTAAACTGGGCCTGAAAGATGGCAATTAATCACTAAGTTGTTTTTGTTTTTGTTTTGCTTCTCTACCAACTATCAGCAATATCTTAGACTCTAGCATCTGTTTATAAATTGCCTGCAAAATTTGTTACAGGTTTGATTATTTTTCTAATTTGAAAAGATGTTATATTATGATGCATTTGCCAGAGATTAAGTGATTAACATTATCTTGTCCCTTAAATAATCACAGCTCTGATATCATGCTTTCTGAGCTTTTGGTAATTAGGAAATTGACTGGTTTTTACATGTCCATTTATAAAATGTTTTTTCATTCTATGAAATGAAGAAAGGTGCAATGTCATTATAAGATACAGCATACCTAAGTGTAAGAGGCTAGGAATAGGGGTCCAATAATCTGGGTTCTATAATTCATAAGTGACTCTACAAATCAAGAAAAAAAAGATAAATAACTCAAAAGAAAATAGAGGGAAACTGTACAAACACACAGTTCAGCACAGAACATACAATGACTCTTAAAAATATGAAAACAGCCGGGCTCGGTGGCTCAGCCTGTAATCCCTCACCTTTGGGAGGCTGAGGTGAGTGGATTGCCTGAGCCCACGGGTTCGAGACCCACCTGGGCAAGCGAGACCTCATCTCTACAACAAATCAAAAAATTAGCCGGGCATGGTAGCGCGCGCCTGTAGTTCCAGCTACTTGGAAGGCTGAGGCGGAAGGATCGCCGGAGCCCAGCAGGTCAAGGCTGCGGTGGCCGGGAGCG
>CAUYQG010207981.1:0-10948 GCA_963574415.1 Tarsius wallacei
TTTTGACCCACAATCAGATGCAGTCCCACTTTCGACAGGTGAAAGGAGGGCAGGAGAAGGTCAGAGAGAGAGAGAGTCTGTTTCCTGAGGCCTGCTTCTGAGGCCTAAAGCACCACAACATTCTAACAAAATACTGTAACAAGAGGTATTGGAGTTATGAGCCAGGAACCATGGACCAAAACCCACATCTATACCATAACACCACACCCTTCAATGACATGGTGCTTATCATTTCAGCATGAGATTTCCAAAACACTTTACAAAGTGGCTAAACATAACTTACATCCCAGGGTTTCCCAGTAGAAGTCTAGACAGTTAGCCCTCACTTTGCACCATTCCTATATACACGAATTTCAGTTACCACAGTTTAGTCAAATAGCGACAGTCATCTGCAGAGGCATAGAGAATGATATAATGGACACTGGAGACTCAGAAAGGGAGGTGGCAAGGGGTGGGGGAACAAAAAAATCACATAACAGGTAAAACATATACAGTTGGGAGTGGTGGGTACACTTAAAATCCCAGACTTTGCCACTATACAGTGCACCCATGTAACCAAAAACTATTTGAACCCCCAAAAGCTATTGAAATAAAGGAAAAAAGAAAATAAAATTGTAACAGTTCCCCAACAACATGGTTCAGATTTCAATTTTTTTTTTCCTTTGAGTCTCACTGTGTTGCCCAGGCTGGAGTGAAGTGGCACGATCATGGCTACTTCAGGCTCCACCTCTTGGGTTCAGTTGATCCTTCTGCCTCAGTCCCCTGAGTAGCTTGGGACTTCAAGAAGCACCACCACACCAGGCTAATTTTTTTTTTTTTTTTTTTAGAGAGAGGTCTCACTATGTTGCCTAGGCTGGTTTTGAACTCCTGGGCTCAAGCAATCCTCCTACCTCTATCTCTCAAAGTGCTGAGACTGGGAGTGCTGGGATTGCAGATGTGAGCCACTGCGCCCAGCCAAATTACAACTTTATGCCTTACAATATCTCCGGAGTGAAGGATTGCAAACATTTCAAACTTTGCTGCTAGATCTTCAGTCCACAAATCACTACATAGATAACAGAAGAGCACTGTGAGCAGTGACCAATCACATCGCTTCTTTCCAAGTCTGTGCATTATTAGTCAGAGCACATCCTTTATCAGTTCATCTACAGACAGCAAAATGTGGAGTTGTGTTGCCTTCTTGTCTTCCTGAGATAAGCCCATACGATATTTTACAAAATGAGTAAGAGAAAGAGGGATGTGGCCAGCAAAGACGAAAGTGGAACAAAGGTACAAAAGTGATCATTCTGAAAGTGAAATTTCAATAGAGTACATGAGTTATAGAAGACAGAGCTGGCCCTGGGAATGGTGACTCTGCTAGTTAGAGCCAGAGGAATTTGGTTAAGGCGACTAAAAGAAGTATTACAGGCCAGCTGAGGGTGTGGGTGTCTGGTATGATCCGGTGCTGCGTGAAAAAAGCAAAGAATTGCACAGAAGTTAGATTAGAAAAGACAGTTTATTTAGCAAGTAAATTAGAGAGAGAGAAGAGAGATTCACCTCCTCTAGATAGGGAAAGAGGCCAAAGCTAAGAAACATGGCGGAGGTAGCTCAGACACACCAGAGTTTTGTGGATATCCCAGAGTTTAGCAAAGCAACGGCAATTGGCCACTCCTAGTTGAATGCTTCTAAACTTTCCCCTTGATAAGGTAAGGTCTGTTCCATGTCATCACAAAGGGGTAGGAAAGCGTAGGTATTGATGTCAGGAGATGGACAGCAGGCAGATGGGTGGTTTAGTCACATGATTGCTGCCATAGTGTGGGGTCTGTCTGTCAAGTAGGTCATGAAGGGCTGATTAGGTTAACTTGGGTCTTAGGGGTAGAGGCAAATACTTGAACTAGAAAGGCTAATTAGAACAAAAGCTGGGGAGAAGGGTTATGAAACAATCATCCAAAGCTACCTCTGAGGAACAGGTTCTGTCCTTGGCTAGTGATTAAAGGATAAGTTAAGTGAACTGCTAGAAAAACCTGAGATTTAAGCAATATTGAAATGATTGCTTATTGGGTAAATTGAACCCATGTTATGATGTCCTTTCAATAAGGAAAGAGAATGTGACAAAAAGGATGAAGATACCCTAGAGGCAAAAAGCTTCACACTAAAGGGAACTTGTGGAGACACTGAATGATACTTGAAAGCACAAAGGATTATCAAAACCTGATCCTAACTTAGAAAGAAATATAACAATGAAAAAGATGCTTACTCCATGTTTTAAGTTGCATGACAAGAAAGAGACAAGCACTATACAACTGTTCTTCATAAATTTTTTACAAAGAAATATAACATGTTAATGTGTAATGTTTCCAAAGTTTTAAATTATAATGTACTTAATATTCATTTTACTATTTTTCATTTCTCTATACCTTTATACATAACAGTTTTTAATGTTTTGAAAAATTTTAGGCCAGGCTCAGTGGCTCAGCCTGTAATCCCAGCACTTTGGGAGGCCGAGGCGAGTGGATTGCCTGAGCCCGTGGGTTGGAGACCCACCTGGGCAACTTGGCGAGACCTCGTCTCTACAATAAATCAAAAATTAGCTGGGCGTGGTAGAGTGCACCTGAAGTTCCAGCTACTTTGAAGGCGGAGGCAGAAGTATCGCCGGAGCCCAGCAGGTTGAGGCTGCTGTGGCCGGGAGTATGCCACTGGACTCCAGCCTGGGTGACAGAGTGAGACTCCAACTCAAAAAAAAAAAAAAAAAAGATCTTTCTGTATGAGTTTGCAAAGCAAGGACTGTCTGTACACATTTTAAAATGTCAAATTGGGCCGGACATGGTAGCTCACGCCTGTTAGCCCAGTAATTTGTGAGGCCAAGGCAGGAGGTTTGTTCGAAGCCAGGAGTTTAAGACCAACCTGATTAATATAGCAACACTCTATCTTTGTAAAAAGAATAAAATAAAAATAAATTAGCCTGGCATGGTGGTATGCGCCTGTAGTCCTAGATGCTTGGGAGGACGGCTTGAGCCCAGACATCAAGGCTGCAGTGAAGTATGATCACACCACTGCACTCCAGCCTGAGCAACAGAGCCAGATCCTGCTCAAAAAAGAAAAAAAGGGGAGTGAGTGAAGAGGGTAAAAAGCCTGGCAACAAAATCATAGAAACTCATATCCTACTGGTAGTCTCTTCTAGTTAACTAAAACACACTACTTTGTCTACCATGTTATAAACACTCAGCTTTGAAGTTTTCTATTCAAGGAAACAACTGTTATTAAATGTTGTTGGGAGCAGAAACCATTACAAAGCCCAGATGTTTGACAGAAAAACACAACTGTTTATTCAACATCAGAAAAGTTGCCCCTGAATATATTTTACTGCACACAACATTTGAGAGTTGCTGCATCGTATCAAATTTCCAATTCTCCTTTTCCTAATAAAGTTTAATATTTACGTACAGTCACCAAAATCCAATGCAATAGGGAAGGATTTTCCTTACCTTAAGTTGGGAAGTTGCAATCTTCAACGATTTGGTCTTCTCACCATGTGTTCTTCGTCTTCTACTGTGCCTCCTGTGGAACCTGACTCCCTAAATTTCATCTTCAGGCTTGCCTGCTCACCAAGCCAATACTGCTATACCAGCTTGGATGGGCCCATGACACTTCATTCTCTACATGTCTAAAATCCATATATTTATTCTTAAAACTCCACTCCCAACTTACCTATTTCCTTGAATTACAGATTTTTAAAAGTTTTGTCTACTTGAATTCCAAAACTTAGAGTTGAAAACTCCTCTCTCTTCCTTGTGCGTAATATACCTTTTTTTTTTTTTTTTTGAGTCGGAGTCTCACTCTGTCGCCCAGGCTAGAGTGCAATGGCATGCTCATGGCCACCGCGGCCTCGACCTGCTGGGCTCAGGGGATCCTTCCACCTCAGCCTTCCAAGTAGCTGGGACTACAGGTGTGCACCATCACGCTCGGCTAATTTTTGGATTTAGTATAGAGATGAGGTCTTGCCAAGTTGCCCAGGCTGGTCTCGAACCAGGTTGGGCTCAGGCAATCCTCTCACCTCGGTCTCCCAAAGTATTGGGATTATAGGCATGAGCCACCACACCTGGCCATAATATACCTTTAAGAACATTTGTTTGGCCAGGCCCAGTAGCTCACGCCTGTAATCCCAGCACTTTGGGAAACCAAGGCAGAAAGATTGCTTGAGCCTAGGAGTTCAAGACCAGCCTGGGCAGCATAGTGGGACCTCATCTCTACAAAAAAATAAAAAAATTAGACAAGTGTGGTGGTGGCGGTGAGCTGTGATCATGCAAATGCACTCCAGCCTGGGTGACAGAGTGCGACCGCAGCTCAAAAAACAAAAATAAAAACAAACAAAATATTGATTGGTGGATTAATTTAAACTAATTAATTAAACAGTACAATTAATTAAATGGCACTAAAGGTTTGCAGGCAGGCATATTTACATGTGTGTACAGATATACCTACTTATGTAAATGAATATATGAGAAGTGGATTGTGGATTGTCCTCATGGTTTAAAGGAAGAGTTAATTAAAGAGATAAGCTTTCTTTTTACTGTGACAAATACACAGTCAAATCAGCCAGTGACTTGGCAGAGACGGAATTCCCTTTATGCACCTGGACATAAAATCTGGAAGGAGCACCAGCGGATGAGTCAGAGGGTAAACTGGGGATCTGCTTCTCTTAGCCTCGCCACTAAGGTATGAAAATTTGGTGACACTCCACAAGGGCATGGGGAACCCCGGATCGGCAGGGTATGTGTGGCCATGAAAATGTGTAATCGTGACTACATCACTGCTCTGGTCTCCCAGCGTGGGCATCACTCACTCCTGGAAAGTGGCCTGGGCTGAACCCTCTTCCCACTTTCCACACTACCTCACTCTGTCTGTTGTGGGAGGAATTGGAAGTTATGTTTTCACAGGAATGGGTGGCTACATTTTCACAGCTCGGCAAACAAGGAGAATGGCAATACCATGTATACAGAAGTCCCTCTTCTTATCAAGAGACAAATACAGCCATCTCTTAGGGAGTCCTAAGTGACACTGCACAGCTGACTGGTGGTGGCAGCTGTGGGGCAGAGATGTGTTTTCCTCTGGACGAGCTTTACTGGTTTCTAAGAGGGTAGAAGAGCTGCTAAACATGGGACAGCTTAAAGGTGAATGCTGGAAAAATGAGTGAGGGACATGGGGTTGTGGTGGCGTGAAAAACAAGACCATCAAGTAATGCGATGAACAAAACTATGTCCCCTTAAGTTCACATATTAAAGGCCTAACCCCTAGAACCTCAGGATATGACTGCACTTGGAGAGAAGGACTTTGATGAGGTGATTAAGCTAAATTAAGATGATGGAGTTAGATTACAATGAGACCCTAATCCAATCTGACCGGTGTCCTTATAAGAAGAGAAAATTTGGACAAAGACACCAGGAATATGCACACAGAAAAAAGACCCTCTGTGAGGAAAGGAGGGAGGTCTTAGAAAAAACCAAACCTGCCAACACCTGCCAACTGCAGCCTCCAGGACTGTGAGAAAGTAAATTTCTGTTGTTTAAGCCTCCCAGTCTGTGGTATTTTATCACAGCAGTCCTTGTAAACTAATACCGGTAGACGGGCTATCAGAGGGCTTTGTAGACCACAGTTAAACTGAAAATGTTCTTGAAAATAAGGAGTGGGAAGAACTCTCAAGGCCAGCAAAAACAAGGAAAGTCTGAGAAACTTTATAGTCAAGAGGAGCCTAAGGAAATATGATGACTACTTGTAATATCCCGAATAGGATCCTGGAACAGAAAAAGGACATTAGGTAAAAACTAAGGGCATATAAATAAAGCATGGATGTTAGTAATAATTTATCATTATAGGTTTATTAACTGCGACAAATTTACCATAGTAATGTAAGAGGTTAGTAAAAGGGAAACTGGGTATTGGGTACCCAGGGACTCTCTGGGACCAATACTAAGGATAGGAAATACCAAAGTGTTTTTCCTGCTCTCACTCACTGCTCAACACAACCCTTCTGACACCAGGTGTGTGAGTTTTTCCCCCACACATACCAAGTAATTCTGCAGCAGACACCAGTTGGGTGTCCTCTAATTCAACTCAATTCTGACACTACCTGGAAATAGCATCAGATGCCGTAAGACTGCCTCCCACTTCAGATGCCAACTGCAAGTAGTGGGTTGTCAGCTGTACTTCCAACTAATCTGCTATGGACTGGGGTAGCCATAAACCCTGAGGGAGTGCCATTCATTTGCTAAGACAGTTCACAGAACTCAAGGAAACACTTTACTTATATTTACCCATTTGTGATAAAGGATGTCACAAAGGTTACAGATAACCAACCAGTAGAAGAGGTGCACAGGGCAAGGCATGTCAGAAGGGGGGCAGAGCTTCTCTCCAGGCACTCCCATGTGTTCAGCTATCGGGAAGCTCCCCAACCCTGTCCTTTTGGGGTTTTAGGGTGGCTTCATCATGTAGTCATAATTAGTTAAATCATTGGCCATCGGTGATCAACCTAACCTTCAGTCCCTTTTCCTTCCTGGAAGGTTGAAGGATGAGGCTGCAAGTTCCAGGCCTCTGATCTTGTTGTGTTCTTTCTAGAGACACTGCAGCTCCAGTCATCTCTTATCAGCATATAACAGACACATCACTTCTGAGCTTCCAAGAGTTTTAGGTGCTGTGTGCCAGGAAATAGATGACGATCAAATACATATTTCACAATATCACAACTAGCTTCACAATTCATCTGTAAATCTAAAACTAAAAATGTATTTTTTTAAGTAATGGGAAGCGTTTGTATAAAATTCTAGGACACTATAGCAACAGAAAGCCAATCAGTAGTTGACTGGGGGAGGAAGTAGGGAGAGGAGACCAACTGCAGAGGGACTGTTGGTGGGGGCGGGGATGGGGGCTGTTGTTCTATATCTTGATTGTGGTGGTGGTTACGTGATTGTACACAATTACCAGAATTCATCAAACACCTTAAAATGTGTGAATTTTACTGTGTTTATATATATCTTAGTAAAGGAGGAAAGAGTAATGGGAAAATGTTGAGAAAGTCTTTAAAATTGTTTGTAAGCAGTTGTGGAAAATTGTTTCAGCAGCAGTATAGAGAATGGCTTGGGGATGAGGTCAGCAAGGAGGAGTTTGCAGAAATCCAGGCAAGAATAGGCCAGAGTCCGGCAAAGAGCTGGTGAGATGAAATGGAGGCAAACAGGACTTCAAACTACACTGGAGAGAAGTTAGGAGGGTTACCATAGCTGTCACTCCCTGAGTGCCCAGATCCACATCCCACTTAATTCTCCTAATCTCTGAGAAGGAGAGGGAATAATCCCTGCATCGCAAGGAAGAATTGACTCAGAGAAGCGCAGTCTTCCTAATGCTGAGGGAGTAGCCAGGAGGGACATCACATATGGTCACGTGAAGACTGCTGCCAGGTCTCAGGACCCTTCTTTTCCTGTTAGAATTCACCTTGTGGATTTTCAGGTCTTAAGCTCTTCCTTTGGCATATTTGCTTATATTGTAGTATGTGTTCATTACATAAAATATTTCTGGATTAGTTACAAGGTAGTCTTCCATTTTAGTGCCGATAGACCATAAATCTCAGAGATTAATTAGCAAATTGTTCATCATCCTTAAGACCTGTACCATATCTCACATCCACATTCAGGGAAAAGAAAACAGAAACATGACCAAGTCAGACACTAGTAATAGGCTGTTTTAAAAACATCTGTTTTTTGTTTTTTGTTTTTTTTAAATTAGAGTCCCACTCTGTTGCCCAGGCTGGAGTGCAGTGGCACGCTCACGGCCATCCCAGGGTTGACCTGCTGGGCTCTGGCAATCCTCCTCAGCCTTCCAAGTAGCCAAAACTACAGGCACTCGCTATCACACCCGACTAATTTGTGATTTACTGTAGAGACGAGGTCTTGCCAAGTTTCCCGGACTGGGGTCTCAAACCTGCTGGCTCAGGGAATCCGCTCGCCTCAGCCTCCCAAAGTGCTGGGATTACAGGCTGAGCCACCAAGCCCAGCCATATCTGATCATTAAAGATCTCAGATTTCATGCTTCTCTGGACCTCCCAGAGTGTCTAGCACTGTGCATCATCCATACATGACGTACAATAATTACTTCTTGATTTACTATCCTAGACAAGAGTCTTATTTGTTCAATGTGGGGGAAAAAAAAGAGATGTTTCTCAAAGTAGAGCAGACTTTAACAATAACCACAGAAGTTATCTTTTAAGAGATGCCACTGGGCTGTTCTTTCTATAGATCAACCCGGGCTGCTTTGCCTATAGAGCAGACTACTCTCTTGTTTCAATAAATTTACTTTTATTTTCCAACTGAAACCCCAGCGATGTATGTAGGCTGCTTTGCCTATGGATTGTTTCTTTAATAAACTTACTTTTGAGAGAGTGAGAGAGAGAGAGAGAACTGTAAGAACGAAACATCTCAAGGGAAATGGAACCTATTACTCCCATTCACGTTTGTTGACAGATAAAATGCACCTGTGCACACACATGACTGAGGGGGCCACTTCTTGGATGAATGTGGAATGGATCCCACATTTTCTGGATGCGTATTTATCTAAGTATTTGTTTTCAAGCCTGCATGCCACACCAGAGTGTTTGTGTTATCTACCGTAGTTGCATGCTTAGGAATCAATAGACAGCTGTTAATTGAGTGTACTTGGTGCTGGGTACTGAGGCAGGCATTTTATCTCACTGGACCTTCTTAATAGCCCAATGGATAAGAATCATTCCTGCTGGACAGATGAGTAAACCTGAGAGCTTTAGTGACTTGCTCAAGATCCACAGCAGGCTACACCAAACAGGAATCTGAAATCAGAGCTACATAGCCCTGGAAGCTTGGGTTCTTCTCATCGATTAGAGCAGGGAACCATGCAGGAACCACATGCATACCAAACGCTCTGCTATCCTACTTTTCCCTCTCCTTAAAAAAATGAATCCAGTCAGGTGCAGTGGCTCATGTCTACAGTCCCAGCATTTTGAGAGGCTGAAGCGGGAGGATGTCATTCTTTTTTTGAGTCGGGGTCTCCCTCTGTCACACAGGCTGGAGTGCAGTGGCACAATCATGGTTCATTGCAGCCTTGACTTCCTGGGTTCAGACGATACTTCTGCCTCAGTCTCCCAAGTAGCTGGGACTACAGGCACAGGCCACCAAGCCCGGCTATTTTTTTTTATTGTTTATAGAAATGAGGTCTTTCTACGTTGTACAGGCTGCTCTCAAACTCCTGGGCTCAAGCAATCCTCCCACCTTGGCCTCCCAAAGTGTTGGGAATACAGGCATGAACCACGGTGCCTAGCCAAGAATGTTCTATAATGATATGTAAATCAGATATGCCTGATGTCTTTACCTTGTAAGAGTTCACTTCCCTTTATGTTGAAATATGAATAGTCTGAACCTCTATCCTACATAACTTATAAAGTCCAGTATTGTTATTAATAACAATTAACTTTTATTGAGTACTTATTATGTGTCAGGTACTTTGATCTTAGTTTAAACAAGAACACACAGAATATACATATACATCTGCAAGAATGAATTAATAATCTTCAAGGACAGCAAAGAACAAACTGTATTTAAGAAAGAAACATTATCCTAAATAAATCATAATTTTCAGGGATGTAACTCCCACAGTGAAGACAAATATTTGATATATTATGCAGAACAGTAGCTATTTATTATCTTGGATTTTTTTGTTACAAAATAGGATCTTTCTCTACCAAAAAGTTCAGGAACATGTTTTTCCAAAAGCCGGAAAACAAGGGAACAGTCTGCCCTCAGAGATAAATTTAAACCTCCTCTTCTGGCAACATGAAGCTAAGTGTTTGAAATTATAATTTTCTCACAGTTTTAAGGATCTCAGGACCCAGACAATCAGGATAAAATTATCTGAGCCTCCTTCCCTCCAGTTGGGCTAGAACGTTAGCTGCATTTACCCCCTACCAAGCAGGGCTTTGTAGTTCTAGTTTATTTCATTCTTCATCTTCTTAATAGGAAATTACTTTAAATATAAAAATTTATTTGGACAAAAGAAGGAAATCAGGGGTATCCAAATAGGAAACGAGGAAGTCAAGTTATCCCTCTTTGCAGACTACATGATGCTATACCTCGAAAACCCAAGAGAATCTGTCAAAAACCTCCTCATACTTTGCTTTGATAAAGGAATTTGGTAAAGTCTCAGGGTAGAAAATAAATGTGCAAAAGACAGTCACATTTCTATACACCAACAATAATTGAACAGAAACCCAAATAGAAAGCACAATCCCATTTACGATAGCCACACACACACACACACACACACACACACAAAAGAAAGAAATACCCTGGCATCTTCCTAACCAGAGAAGTGAAATACCTTTGCAACAAAAACTACAAAACACTGGTCAAAGAAAGCAAAGATGACACAAACAAATGGAAGAATATTCCATGCTCATGGACTGGAAGAATCAACATTGTTAAGATGTCCATCCTGCCCAAGGCAATCTACAGATTTAACACAATACCCATTAAAATTAACAGCATCATTCTTCTCAGACCTGGAAAGAATAATACAGGAATTCATACGGAAACATAAATGACCACTAATAGCCAAAACAATCCTCAGAAAAAAAAAAAAGCAAAGTGGGAGATATCACACTCCCAGACTTTAAACTTTATTATAAGGCTATAATAATCAAAACAGCTTGATATTGGTACAAGAATAGGCATTTAGACCAATGGAACAGGATAGAGATTGTGGAAGCACAACCTCAATTTCTCAACCAAACATCTTTGACAAAGCCTCCACTAACAGCCGCTGGGGAAAGGAGAACTTAGTCAGTAAATGACTGACCTCATGCAGAAGGTTAAAACAAGACCCCTACCTATCACCATACACAAAAATCAACTCCAAATGGATAAAGACCTAAACATATAACCTCAAATTATAAGAA
>CAUYQG010207986.1:0-17671 GCA_963574415.1 Tarsius wallacei
GAGATTTTATTTTCTATTTTGTTTATTTCAAACTAAATTATTTATCACTAAAAGAAATATTTTCTAGACATCAATATCTAGACTTTTTAGGAATACACTATGTTAACGGAGGGCTAGTCCTTTTGTACACAAAGCCTGTACTGACTTTACTTGTGGTTGTCCATTTCCACAAAGAGCTTTTCTACTGGGATATTCAGGAGCAAGAAAGATTAATGTTGGTCTTCAGTGCTTCAGTGAATTACAATTACCTGATGTGTACTCCAGAAAATTTTTTAAGTTAAAAATTTAAAAGTTAAAAATTAGAGGATGATGGAGTTTGAGATATAAATAGTGAGACTCATATTCTAAGTTCATACCAAACACATTTCTCTTTCTGGAACAGTAGCAATAATCTTGTAGGCTTTCTGGAGCAGTGTGTTCTCTCCCCAGCTTAATTTCACTGTTCCTTTGTCCTGTCCCTTGCCCTTCCTCCCAACATAGCCAACAGGAGAAAAAGTTGGCACTTGGAATTGCTGACAAATGAAGTGGATGAAACAATTTGTGCCTGTTGTTGGCACACTGAAGAACATTGCAACTCAGTCATGCAAGGAGTCAATGTGCCCAGGTGTGAGATAGTGTCTGGGCATAGCCTGTTTTCCCCATACCTGGCTTTTTTCTATACTCTCTCTCAGGGAGAGGCCTCTGGCCAAGGCTGGTCTCTGAAGGATATGCATATTCCCAGTAATGAGTCATGGGACGCTAGTGACCAAGCAAAGCTGAAAACAGTGTATCTTATTCAATATAATTGTACACACTGGATAGGAATTGGGATGATTAACTTGATTACCTTGATTATAAAACTTCTTGCTATACAGCCTTGAGGTATGGATTCTTCATCGGCCTGCCACCATCAGTGCCTCCTGTAAATTTTAATAAACCAATGTATTTACCTGCTAGACTTCAGTCCTCTCAGATATTGGATTACTGTGTTATAACAGGTCATTTGCCTGAGTAGGTTTGGGAGGTGAAAAAAGGGCCTCAGGCAAACAACAGCCACAGTGTAGAGTGAAGAACTTCAGGATTACCTAGGATTATTATCTTCACAGATTTAGAGCAGGAGATGACTGATATAAATTTGTATGGAATTTGAAGTTTTTCTGGCACATCTGGCCTTTGGCATCTTCAGTTTGTTCCAGTTGTTTTATAGCAGAGGTCCTTAAAGTATGATCCCAGGACTAGCAACATCAGGAGCATGCACAAACTTGTTGGAGATATAAATTCTGTGCCCCATGCCAAATGTAGTCCATCAATAATGGGGGTAAAACCCAACAGTCTGTGTTTAACAAGTATCCAGGTGATTATGATAGTCACTAAAATTTGAGAACCACTGTTCTAGAGTCCTGGTTCACTCTTCCATCTCAATGACACACTTTCAGGAAAAGTATGAGCTCTGTCATTCACTTCTTAATATTAATGAGTTTATAAACTCATTACATATATACATATATTACATATATACTAATTCATACTAAGATGTATAACACACACATACACACACACATATTCCATATTGTCCTAATTAAGGATTAAATAAATTTAGCCATCAGTGAGGAAGAAGTTTCTTTTCTTCTTAAGAAAAGAAATAGATAATTTCCCTACTACCTCTGCAACTCAGCCATTGGGATGATATCCCTTCCCTTGAAAATCAGAAACATTCTTGAAAATTTTTTGTAGTGTAGCTTCTGCCAGTCAACTTAGAACCCACAGCTCATGGTTTGTTGATGTTAATTCACGTTATTATGAGTATGGTTAGCATTTTAAAAATTCTGTTTTCTGGCTAACACATTTTTCATGATGGAATATTAAGATGGTGAGAAATTATAAAAGTAAAGTATAATGTTGTAAGATTTTACTAGATATTTGTTCCTTATATCAGGCCTAATTGTAATTAGAGGTGACTTTGGAAACAGAAACACCTAGGTCCAAATCTCACCTTTGTAACTTACTGAGAAAACTTGGGCAAGTTGCTTAATTTCTCTGTAGCTTGATTTCTGTGTTCTTTATCAATAATAAAAAGAGAAAATACATTCTGGGAGTGATGTAAAATTTAAGTGAGATGAAATATGGGAAGCACTTATCTTGGTGCTCAATATAATATTTGGTAGAATAGGGTAGCTGGTGACTTAAGAAATTGTGTGCGTATGTGTATGTATGTGCATGTATGTATATGTGCATGTTTGTATGCATGTGTGTTTGTTTGTTAGGTATGGTGCTGACCATTCAGTATACTTTAAAAAGAGGAACAGGATTTTGTTTAGATAGGGATTTCCTAGAAAGCTATTTTGCTTTTTAGCACCAGCTTCATTTAGGCCATGGTACTTGTTTCTACTACCTTATAACAGAGCAATGCCTGGTATAGCTCTTAAACAAAATTCTCACTCCTTACACTCTATCTCTCTAGCCTTCATAGGTTATCAGTGAGACTGGCAGGTTAGCTGATTGACTTTACACTTTATTTACAAAGTGAGCTAACCTGACTCCTTATAAGATTACACAAATTTCTTCCTTCAACTTCCTAACAGATGCCTGGTAGAAAATGTAATGTGCATATCCCTTTTCTGCCTTCTTTTTGAAAGAATGATTAGTTTTTCAAGAGATAATAGTTTTCTCATGGTTTATCAGCTCCAACTTCTTAAAAGAAATGAATTCCTAAAGACTGATTGCCTTACTATACACCATTGTGTTTCTATGCAGTGAAAGCATACTGAGGGAGAGTGAAAAAACGATAGTGATAGAAATCAAAGCATACCTAATTGAATGAACAATAAAAATCAATGCTACCCTTTACTGAGCGCATCTACCTACATTTTACACTTATTTAGTTCTTAAGCATCAATTATTACCTCCACTTTACAAACACAGGGATTGAGGCTCAGGGAGCCCAAGGCAACATCCTAGTGACTGGCAGAGCTGGAATGCCATCCTACTTCTCTCTGCTATCAGACCTGTACTCTTTCCACAAAGCCACTCGTCTTTATCTATGTGCTGATTTTTATACTCTGCCAGTGTCCTTCAAATCTGTTTGTATGTGTTTGTATACATACATTTACACACACGCATGTGTCTCCTCCAGAACAGGACTCAGAGTAAAAAAAGACATATTGACTACCCTCTGATAGAGTCTCAAATTATAAAAGTGTACAATCATATATACTATTTCTGACTAAAATGATAATTTTAAACTTATTTTGGGGTTTCTCCTTAAAATGATATGTATTTTGATGATTTCTATAACAATCTATATTGGTAATGCATTTAGTATTCCTGGGAAGAAAATTAACTCTATTTTCTGTAAGTTAGGGTACAGGGTAAGTAAAAAGATTGATAGAGTAATATATTTATGAGTTGGGCAGCTCCATGTGAAATGACAATACTTCGTATTAGTTTTATGCAAATTAGTCATTCTAATTTTCATTTTGTAGTTCTATAGTGGCTACTTAAGATCTAATACATTAAAATTTTAAAATCAGTTCTGGCCAGGCTTGGTGGCTCAGCCTATAATCCCAGCACTTTGGGAGGCCAAGGTGAGTGGATTGCCTGAGCCCGAGGGTTCGAGACCAGCCCGGGTGACTTGGTGAGACCTTGTCTCTCCCAGAAATCAATTGTAGAGATGCCTGTAGTTCCGGCTACTTGGAAGGCGGAGGCAGAAGGATCACTGGAGCCCAGCAGGTCCACCCTGGGGTGGCTGTGAACGTGCCACTGCATTCCAACACGGGGAGACGGAGTAAGACTCCAACTCAAAACAAAAACAAACAAAAAATACAGCCTGATTTTATAACCTCGTACATCATCTCAAGTTTCATCTTCAATATATTCCTGTTGGTGTGCCTTTTAATGTGAGAGTCTTACTTTGAAATAATGGGGATGTATACTCATACATATTGGAATCCACAGTAATACGTTTAATTTAATTATGTTTTATGCAAATGCAAGCACATACACACACATTCACTGGGGCACAAAGGCTATGAAGAAATTGAAACCAGATGATACTCAAAGAATTCCCCAAAGGTAAAGCACCAAATATGTCATTCCGAAGAGTTTTCACTCTGCACAATAGATGCACAGATTGGCTTCCACAGTAGCTCAAGAATAGATTTTACTGTTCTAAATGATAGCTAGGATCCCACTTACTACCAACAATGTTTTCCATTAGGCAATTATCTAAATTGGGAATACACGTTAAAGCAGTACTACTGAACACAGTAACTAACTCTGTAGTTCCTTTTATGACATAGTGAGAAACTTGTATTTACTACTTTCTAGTAAGATAGCTAAAGTCAATCACCAGAGCTTTTCTTGGAACTAGGTCATAATTGATTGATTCCACTCTATTGGAGACATCAGGGAGGCAATTGAATAAAAAGTGAGAAAGGAAGTATAAGAGAGAAAGATATGTCTTCACTATTTTTGATAAGAAAATCTCAAGTATGACAAGTTGGAACTGCTGCTGCAGCCTGTCTAAAATAGTGGATTTCAAACAGTCCTTTGGACTCATTACCTTTGACCATAGTGGGAACAACATTTCTGTATTGAATGATTGGAGAATTAGATTACACTTGTTACAATGTAATGAGTGCAACAGCTATCCACTATCCATTCCCCATTATTTAAAAAACTTTTTAAATCTAATCTTGGAAACTCTTTAAGTAGGAATTACTTTTATAAATAGAAAAAAATTGTGCTGAGAATTGAGAGAACTGTTATAAAACAGGTTGAAAATTTTCTGTGTGGGAATTATATTATAGTTCAAATATCATCCCCTGCGGTGGTGTGCATTATACATCCAATCAAATAAAGTTTGCATAAATAGGAAATGTCTAAACTCAGAGGTATTCAAGATTTAGTTTTCTAGATGTTCAAATGTAAAACAGATGAAGTGGCTTCTTTACACAGACAATTCTGTTTATTCATGAATGTAAAGGAGTATGCCCATTGTAAATTTAACAGACTGTTTAAAATATAAGTGAATTCTCAGAGAATGAGCAGGCACTTTGCGAAGAATGATGTATAGCGCTCTCTGAGATGAGTAAGTGTGGTAAACATATAACTTCTGGTCATATATAGTTTGTCTGCCAGATGATGCCTAACCTCACTCCATCCCTCATGCTCAACCCATTCCTGACCCCACCTCATTCCAGACCCCCCCCCTTAATCCTACTAGCTACCCCAGGGGGTGGGGATCTACAAGAGGGTGAGATTCAAGACTGTGGAGAGATTTTAGAAGGGAAGACTATGCCTGTTTCACACATTACTTGTTAATAGAAACAGCTGAAAGTTTAACAGTTTGTTTTCTGGGCTGTGTTTAAAAATCCCCTGCATGAAACAGCTGCATCAGTGCACAGCTGTGTCAAAATAGCCTTGTCAAAAGTGTCATGTATGCACATATTTTTTCCTAAACTATTTTGGACAAATCGTAATTTCCTATGTGCTTCTTATCTTCCCAGGTCTACAGTCATGTATACTTTATAGCACATGCCTGGTAAAGAAGTTTATTAAGTGTAAGGATAAAAATCTGATGCCCACTTGATACGTTACTGTTCAAATTAAATCATATTGTCACTTTCTGGGACTCCGTCCACCTGGGATATCCTGGGCCATAGTCTGTGTTTCTCAACTTTATGGTTTTGATATTTAGAATGTAATATGCAATAATTTGTTTTGCTTTAAAAGAGAAACGCTTTGTGTTTAGGAGATTAGAGAACAATTGTGTGCACCAGAACAAAAACAAAAAGGTCAAGTTTCAACTCTGCTGTAAGCATAAATTCAATAAGCAAAAACCACCTCCCCTTCCATCATTTGCATTATGATGAATCTTTAAATCCCTAATGTTTTTCTTTAATGTTTTACATTATAAAATGGAAACGAGTACACTGCATTTTTAATGTTTCTTGGAGGGTCACCTGAACATGATATAAGGTTAAAGTGAATGAAAGAAGTAAGGTGGAACTTAATAGTTATGAACCAAATTTTTAAGATACTTTTGACCATGTCTAAAGTATTTGTGGTAAAATTTATAAGTTTATGTTAAATACTATTTCTAAATTTTCAGAATGTACACGAAGCAACATGAGCATAAACTATGACCTTGGGTGAGTTACTTGATCTTTCTGAGGGTCTGCTGTGGTTTAAATGTGTTCCTTCCAAAATTCAGGTTTTGCCATGTGGCAGTATTAAAAGGTGAGGCCTATAGGCCATGTAGGCATCTCTCTCATGAATGTAATGAAGAATCTCATAAAGAAGCTTCAAGGAGCCTTTGGCTAGTTTGCCTTCTACCTTTTGCCATGTAAGGACACAGTATTTCTCTTTTTCCCATCCAAGATGTAGCACCATCTTGGAAAGCAGAAAGCTGCCCTCACCAGACAATAGAACTTGCTATCACCTTGATTGTGAGCTTTCTAGCCTCTAGAACTGTGACAAATAAATTTCTGTTCTTTGTAAGTTATTCAGTCTTGGAAATTCTGTTACAGTAGCACAAAGAGATTAAGATAGGGTTCATCTTATCTTCAAAATGAGAATTGTAATATATACTGCCCAGAGCTGCAAGGAGGGTTAAACTTGGTATGCATGTAAGGCCTCAGTGCAGGGTAAATACTCATCCCTGCATGCTGCATAATTCAACTCAGAGGGTCCCTGTGGCCCTGCTTCTCTCGTTCATAGCCTTGAATTGAGACTTCCTATATGTGTTTTCCCGTAGCTCTCAAACTTTATCCCTGGTTTGCCTTGGAGTGATTTGATTGCCCTTAGGGGCATGCTCTTGGGGAGATTAAAAGAGAGGCCTATTCCTCAGCTGATGTAGAATCCTTGGAAAGCAGCCAACCACAGCCAGCCCCACTCAGCTCCTGGAGCGCTCAGACCATCATTGCAGCCCTCACTTCTGGGGACATTTTCCCAAACTCACTAGAATGGGCTTGACTTGAGGCCTTGTTGGAGGCACAAATGGGGTCCAATCATGACAACCTCCTATATATCCTCTTGCTTACCCAGGTTCCTCTCGTGACTGTGTTGGGAGAGGGTGTATAGTTACACAATGAAAAACAAAAGCCTGAAGTACAGTCTGGTAACACATTGGTGTGAATGAGATACAGAATTAAAACAAAACAAGTTCAGAATTCTGCCTTTTCTCTTACGAAGGGTCATGTTGTGGAATGGGGTTGCGACAGGGTGAGGTGAGAAGGTGGCATCTGGATTGATTTGCAGAAAGGCAAGAAACACCAAAGGCTGGAAGTCCTTTATGGATTTTGTAACTTTACTATGATTGGCTCTATCTATTGTCCACTAAAATATAGCCTGTAGAAAGGAGCTTTCTCACACCATGTACAGGAAAATGGAAAATTTGCTTGTTTACATCTTATACTTGGAGATCTTTAGTAGCACATTCCTCTCTTACTAAATTATTCTGGAATTTTTGACTGGCACATAACTTAGTGAAAGGCCTCAGTGAAAGGGTAATAGTTATTCTGTTTGATATATAAAATGGATGAATTGCACTTCAGTTGAATAAACTTTCTCGGTTTTGATGGCTTGTAGATCAGATAAGCCTATATCAGTGTCCTCAATGTTGGCTGCTCATCAGGGAGCTTTAGAAAAACAACAACCCCCTGATGCCTGGATCTCAACCCCTGAAATTCTAATTTAATTTGTCTGAGTCATGGCCCAAGAAGCAAAAATTTTAAAGTTCCCCAGATGATTCTAATATTTAGCCAAGGTTTAGAACCACTGGTCTAGATTAAGGATTAAAGTACTTGGGCTAAGCCTATTATTTATATAACCTGGCAAAAAAATCTCTCCTCCACTCATTTCAGTGAATATTACTGAGAAGTCACTCTCTACAATGCCCTTTTCTTTTAACCCTAGATTTGCTGTCCTATGAATGAGAATCATTGGAAAAGAAAATAACCAGAAACTTGAAATTTTTATTGGTTAAATTATGGTTAGAAGTATTGTAATCCAAATATACTGCTCTAAAGAGAAATGAAAACTGATGAGTTAATTCAGAAATGTTAGTACAAAGCCACCTTTATAATTAAATACATAAATGAGAAAGAGATAAAGTGAAAAAACAAAATGAAAACAAAAAGCACGGGCCTTTTTAAAGTAGGACATTAGGCAGCATATTATACTTATTAATTTATTAATTATATTATACATAACTGACAAATCTTCCCTAAGCAAGACTCAGAATTACTTACATTCAAATTAATGTGCAAATGAAAACCAACGAGGTGTCATTTGTCAATTTAGAAGGCATCTTATTCACCCGATCTTACCCTGAGCTACTTCTTTTGCTTGTTTGTTTCCCCAGATGAAAAAGCCCCCAAAGAGAAATGTTTGGCCAATGTGGAAGAGGTGAAATGAAAAACGGTAGAAGCACTAAAAGGCATCAAAATTGACAAATTCAAAAACTGTTTTGAGCAGTGGAAAAAAGCATCTCCATAGGTGTATTGCATCAAATGGAAAGTACTTTGAAGGTGACTGAAGTTTAAACATGTAAGAATAAACACATATCTTTTTATAAATAAATTCTGGATTTTTTGGGGTCCTCCCTCATTGATGAATCTCCCTTATGAAAACCTATACCAATATATTAAAATATTTTGTCTGGAGACATTTTCAAAACATTTCAATTTATTTTATTTTTAAAAGTGTAATTTCATTTCATCTTTTTCTTCTCCTCATTTTCCCCTCTGCCATAGACCAGTTTTGTACTACTTTGCCTCCAGAGAAGTTTGTGGCAGTAAAGAAAGCCAGAGTTGCCTGCAAAACACTTCCTTTCTAAAAGCTGCAGCCTATCAAGGAGATATGTTAGGGTTCTTGGAGTTGGAAGAGAGGGCCTCTCAAGAAACTTATTGAGGGGGAGAGTTTTTTTTCTCAGACTACTATTAAAAGGAGGTTGAGATTTAGGAAGGAGAAATGGAACTGTGTGAGGACTGTGAGCAGCAGAAGTTGGCACCTGCTCCGGGGTCTGGGGAGCACCTGCATAGAGTCTGGTCTTGCCATTGTTGTACGCATTTTAAACATGGAGAGGAGGAGCAGAGTCACTGCCAGACCTGAAGGGAGTACACGTGTCAAGGTGGAAAATGTGCAGAGTAGTAAACGGTGTTTAGCCAGCACTTTCCAAAGCCTTGGTCCTCAAAAGGTCTGTGAGTTCTCTGGACTACTTGACAGGAAGGTGAGGGTGGGATATGGGATGAGGAAAGGAGGTAAAAATTAATAGATTTAAAGAAAATAAATACGATGTTTATTACACACCTGAGTGTCACATCATTATATGAGCACTTAAACTCTACTTCACAAAAAATAACAAATCTCATAAAGTGTAGTTTATTTCAATAATGTAACAATATTAAAATTCTAAAAATTTGAAATAATTCACTATATAAAGATAAAAAACTATGTATATTCCCTGTGAATGAGAAGGTGGCATATGACAAAATCAACAAGGGGGGACGCCCCCCCAAACCTGGAATTTATTTATAAAAAATTGTGTATTTATCCATACATGTTTAAACATCAGTTACCTTCAAAGTACTTTCCATTTGATGCAATACACCTAGTAAGATGCATTTTTCCACTGTTCAAAACAGTTTTTGAACTTGTCAATTTTAATGCCTTTGAGTGCTTCCACCGTTTTTTATTTTACCGTTTTCACATTGGCAAAATGTTTCCCTTTGAGGAGTTCTTTTCAGGGCAAAAGACAGGGCGGGGCATGGAGGTCTTGCTGTATTTGTTCAAAAACTGCTGAACACTCAGCACGGTGTACACAGGTTGTTCGTGTAAATCACCCATCATGAAATGGGCAAACACAATGAAAAGATCTCAAAAAAGATTTACTGAAGCCAAAGACAACCTATTATAACAATGTTGCTAGTACACTGGTGCCGATGTGCTCCTAGAACACTTACCTAGCAGGGGAAGCCTAGACTAAAAGGGCCCTGCCCTTCAAGAAGATAATTATTTTTTGGGTCCCCCTATATATGTCAAGTATACATGTTAACTATGTATGTCATATGTAATATATATCTTATTAATTTATTATTCTTTATCTTTTTTTAACTAAACAGTATACCTGGAGTTCATTTCATGCTAATATGCAGAGAGAATCCCAGTTTTTTTAATGGCCACTGTATGGATATACCAGAGTTTATCAAACCAGCTCTATAGACAGACATTTGTAATGTATTCAATCTTTTGCTCTAAAAAAACAAAAATAAACAAAAATGCTGCAATTAATGATCTTGAACATACATGTTTCCAAACTTTCTTCCCTAATTATTAACCTTGAAAATTATCTTTTCTACATCAGAAACATCCTTTGATTTGTTATTTTAGGGTTAGAATTTTATGCAGAGATACAAGCACAGTATTTGAGTAGTCAAACAGCCAAATATATTATATGATTAAAATAGTATGTATAGCATGATAAGAAGTACAAGTTCTAAACTCTATAGGTTATTTATAATCTAGAAAGTGATACTGAAGCAAGAATAAGTGAGTTAATCTTTTCTGTCTTTTCAGCAAAAATTTAAAAATTCGTCACTGTGTATTTTTGTATTTCTTGGTCATTCTCTTGAGATCTACCTTGTAACCAGTAGACTACTTAGCAGTCCAGCTGGTAACTGCTTTACTGAAGGTCATAGAATATAATCTGCTCAGTTCATAATGACAGAACAGATTTAGTAGTGGAATTTCTTCTGGATATTAATATATACCTGGCACATTCTTTTTCCTGTTTTTTTTTCTTTTATTCCTTATGTCTTTAAATTATTATTTTCCCAAGTTCAGATTAAACAGTTTTGAACGTTCAGTATTTAATTGTAGTGTGTGTGTATATATGTGTGTTTTCGGGAGGAGAATATGGTATATATAAATGATTATATAACTAGAAATCAAGCTGAGGTAACCCCTCCCCTTTTGAGCAGTACTTCTTTGAAGTGCTTGCTTCTTTTCAGAGTGGAAAGAATCATTATGCTGTACTTCATGGCGAGCATGACCTTGTGTGTCTGCAAATTGGACTATTGGGAAGTATTAGGATCAAGAAAACATGGGATGATTTTACCTTGTATGTACTTAACAATTTTCACATGAGGAGAGATCCTCACATTAGACAGAGTATGATTAAAGGCAAAAGTTGAGTAGAGAGGATTTAAGCTAATGCCCTCCAGAATGTGGCACAGTGAGTCTTATTTGTTGGGCTGCTTTTTCTTAAATTCTTTTTGACTTAACATGTATTTTCCTTTCTTTTTAATTCTTCAAATTGAGACATGTTCAGTACATTTTATTCAGTGGAAAAGACACTCATCTGTGTGTGGTGGTGTAATGGAAAGAAACCTGAATCGAAAGCTTGCTTTTTGGATTAACCTAGAGGATTTTCCACTTTCTTAGATTGGGTAAAATAATACACATATATAGGAGAAAATGAAAAGTTTTTATTAATAGTGAGCTAAGAAGTACATATGAACATGTGTTCATTAAGTAACACATAAACGTGAGTTTACTCTGGTAGAAACATGGAGAACAGGAGCTTCACGGTCCTCACACCTGGAAATCTCCTAGGGGACTGAGTACACAAAAGGAAGAAGCAGAGAAATGTCAGTATGCTTGCTGACTAAATTCGATTTTATTACAACATGGCCTCAGAGTCCTTCATTGTTTTCTCTCTTGACCCAAGCAGAGGTAAATTCCTGAAATGTCCTATTAAATTTTACTTTTTGTCTTCTGGACATTGTGAGTGGTTTTGTCTGCTTGTCTAAAAAAGTGAAACCCAGCTTTGTACGGAATGTTTGCAGTAAGGACAAACAAGGAAGCAGGCTGTTGTATTATGAGAATTATCTCCGTTTTATATAATAGAAAGCTCATCTCTAACTGAGTTAGAATTTATTGACTTATTTTACTAAAAAAGTCCAGAGGTAGCACAGGCTGCAGGTAAAGTTTGCTCTGCGCCCTTGCGGTGCCTTTCTGTGACTTTCTCAGTTTGTCTTCAGGCCACTCCGCTTTATTCACACATGACCTTTGTCCTCATACAGCCTTTCTTTGTGGTCACAAGATGGTTTCAGCTTCTAGATCTCATATCGTCACAGTACATAGCTCCTGAGCAGGAGAGAACAGTTGTCAGGGTCACAGTGTCCCACAACTCCAGAGGGCACAGTTTACAGGGAATACAATGTGGATTGTGGCATTTAGAATAGTGACAAGTGGTGCCATTGGCATCTGTGTTCCAGAATTCCTAGCAAAAATGATCTTGATTGTTCCTGCATTTGGACTGGTACAGACCTATGAGTCAATCAGAATGCCTTGATTGGTTTAGTCTAGGGTCATGGGAGTCACCCATGTAGAGAAGTAGGGTAAAATTAATTGGAACCACATGGATTTCCAGGAGAAACTGGAGATTATTGTTCAGAGCAAATGAAAAAGTGTAGCTGAAGAGGAAACTAACAGTATGCTGCTTTAGATGTTTTGGATGAGAACTGTCCCTTTTGCCCTATGACAGCTACCTTGAACACACAGCATTCCTGCTACTTTTCAAGGGCCCTGCCTCCCTTCTTTTCTTATACTCTTCAAACATTTACATTTGATTTCTGTCTTCACTTTTCTACTGAATCAGCTCCTGCCTTGTCAAATCCAATGGAGGCATCTAAGACTTAATATACTTGACCTCTGTAGTGTTGAATACCTTGATGACTACTTCTCCTCCCTTGACTCTCTTGACATCACTACTAGTTATCATCTACACTGATGACTCCCAGTAAAGTCAACCATGATTACTTAAATGCCAAAAATGAACTCTAATGAGTTTATAACATTTAAAACATATTATTGACCATTCTCTTTAGTGTTCAAATGAAAAACGTTTTTTCCATCAAAAGCAATTATTATAGAATACAGTTATATATCATATAATTATATTGTCTTATAATTTGGAATGTTCAGAAAAGCAAAATGAAGAAAACTAATGATCCACAGTTTTATCATTCAGGTATAAATGTTATTAATTTTGCAGTTTATTTGATGTAGCACTTAAAATGTGTGTGTAATTAAATGCTATATAAATTCTTTATGCTATTTAAATTTTTGTGTATACCAGAATCATTGCAGAAACACTAAAAATATTGAAATAAGTCTTGCCCCCAGAGATAGCCACTACTACTGTTTTTGCATTACCTCACTGTTATGAGATGGCAGGAAGAGATGCTTGAAAACAGTTAACACCTGCAGTGGGAGTTCTATTAATCTTTCATAATGGAAAAAATTCCAACGTCTTTGTCTGGTCAACATGGGTTTTAATGTTACAGAAAGTCATTACTTAAGTTTCTCTGCAAAGAAAATAATAATTATGTTGAACTATGCAGATCTTTGTTAGGCGGGTAAGTAAAAATATTTTATTTCTTCTCTCAGCACAATGCATAATCATTTAAACACTTTCTTTATTATTAGCAAAGTGATAACAGAATAGAACCAGCTGGTGTTTTGTGAGTTATCAGAGATAACAGGTGATTCCATCTGTACTGTGGGATAAAGAGTGAGCAAGTATAAATATCTTAATGCTAGGAAGAGGAGGAAGCAACAGATAGAAACAGGAAACTGAAGGAAACAGAGTCAAGCTTCCCTCCATATGCTGCAGAATCCACCTGACCGTGCATCATCTAACTGTATTGCTGAGTAAGAAGAATGCAGAAATTTCCCTAAATTGTCATTCTCTCTCATTATGATTAATTTTTATTTGCTGGAAGAAGCATCTAAGTAAGATTTTCAAGAAAGAACTTTGAATAGTGTGTTTTCTAATAGCTCCCATATACGTTAGAATATATTTTGTTTCTTTCACAAACTGGCTGCGTATAAAAATTTTGCCACACAATATTTCTCCTCTTTATTTTTTGGCATTTAGTGCTTTATTCAATAATTCCAAAAACACTCTGAGTTTTAGTCTTCTAAAAAAACACATTTTCTGTACTTGTAGACTTTTTTTGTCATTCAATTATTTTGCCAAATGACTTTAGCTGTATCTTTTCACTGATTTTTATCAGAATGTGGTAAAGACCTCTTAATATAAAAATTCATCTATTTTATTTTTGAGTGGAAAATTTTCTTCAATTATGTCTTTAATTATTGTGTTGGATTGAGTTATAACATTATGCTTGTTTAGGATGCTCAAATTTTTACTTCAACTCTCATTTTCTTTTCCCTGCGTGTGCCTTTTTCTTTTATTATTACCTCTTTGTCTTTTTAAAAATCTAGATTCTGATAGACCACTTAAAATTTGTTCTTTGTAAAACAAATTCAATTTTTTACGTTTCAAGTGTATGCCATTGTCTTTTAAAATTATACTGTTAAATTTTAATTTTTTCAATCCTTCCTTGTTTCACATATACTTTATCTTATTTTGGTATTTTTTTATTCCAAACTTTTTATTTACTTTCTTTTCCTATCTGACAGGGGAAATGTCTCCTCATATTCTAACAAGCACATAAAATTATTTAAAATGTTTCTAGCCTCCTGCAGTATGGTTCTTCTAAGTCTTCACTAAAAAACGACGGACTGCAGATTTTCCTTATAAAGCTTTATATTTTGTGTTTTCTGCTTACTCAAAAGACAAATCTAGCCACAGTTAGTTTTTCACAAGGTGTGTGGGTTGTCCTTGGTCTTATTTTCTGGCCAGTGCTTCTAGAAGAATGTTCTCTAACGTGTTGAAGTCTGGTTAATGTGCTCAGTGACCTCATTTCTCAAGACTTTCAAGGCTTTGGTTGACTCTGGCTGGTTTTGCTGAAACAGGTTCTTCATTTTTAAAAAAAATTTTTAGTCTTAAAGATGTGGGATACAATTCGGTGTTAGGTATACAAATGTTCATTTTGTGGGTTCTCTTGTTGATGAGGTGTGCTCCCCCTTCTTTGGCACGTTCCCACTATCGTATTATTACAGTAATTGTTCAAGATCCACTTATGAGTGAGAACATGTGATACTCAGTTTTTTGTTTCTGTGATAGACCAATCAGTATTATAGACTCTAAGTCCATCCAGGTTGCTGTGAAGTTCGCAAATTTGTCCTTTATGGCTGTGTAATATTCCATCTTGTATATGGACCACATTTTTTTTTTTATCCAGTCCTCTTGATGGGCAGCGCGGTTGGTTCCATGTTTTTGCTATTGTGAATACTGCTGCAATAAACATGTGTGTGCAGGTATCTTTTTCATACAGTGATTAAGACATGAGCAGCCAACAGATTACATGAAAAAACGCTCAGCCTCACTAGTCATTAAAGAAATGCAAGTTAAAACCACACTGAGATACCACCTAACTCCAATCAGGATGGCCATCATCAATAATTCAAAAAACAACAGATGCTGGAGAGGATGTGGGGAAAAGGGAATGCTTCTACACTGCTGGTGGGGTGTAAACTAGTACAACCCCTGTGGAAAACAGTTTGGCGATTCCTAAAAGAGCTAAAAATCGATCTTCCATACGACTCTGCAATTCCTCTACTGGGAATATACCCTGATTCTTCATTTACTTGCTTAGCCTAAGTACTCTGAAAGTGAGTAGGACATGGGGGAAAATAAAATTCCCAGCATGCACTACAATTAAGACTCGTTTGACTCTCAGAAGTCAATGCATCACTCACTCTATTCTTTCCTATACACACACACACATGCACACACACAAACACACACACACACACAAACACACACACACATGACTTTTTGGATTCTTAGAAGTTGTTTTCTTCTTTAGATTGTGGAAGAAAGGAATTAGTGGAAGTGGTTGCCATTAAAAAGCAAAAGTCAAGAGTTAACTTTCCAATTTTCTGATTTGTGTGGGGCAGGGAAGGTTGATACTGACTTTTGGGTATGTAGGAAAAGGGTTTAGTACTAGTGGTCCACTTTGCGTTTTCAGCCTGAAACAGATTCTTCATTTTTTTCTAAAATTATTAATCTTAAAGATGTGGCATACAATTTAGTGTTAGGTATACAAATGTTCATTTTGCGGGTACTCTTGTTGATGAGGTGTTCCCCCTTCTCTGGCGCTTTCCCACTGCTGCCAATCCCTTTCTTATAGTATAGACATACTTCCCAGATTTTGGAATTAGGTTGATTACTGGCCTTACATGAAGGTACTGAGAAGTTTTGTCTTTTTTATTTTTTATTTTTTTTTGAGTTGGAGTTTCACTCTTTCACCCAGACTGGAGTGCAGTGGCCACTCCCGACCACTGCAGCCTCGACCTGCTGGGTTCCGGCGATCCTTCCGCCTCAACCTTCCAAGTGGCTGGAACTACAGGCGCGCGCTACCACGCCTGGCTAATTTTTTTGATTTATTGTAGAGTTGAGGTCTCGCCAAGTTGCCCAGGCGGGTCTCGAAACCGCGGGCTCAGGCAATCCACTCACCTCAGCCTCCCAAAGCATGGGATTACAGGCTGAGCCACCGAGCCCGGCTTGTCTTTTTTATTTTTAATTTTAAAAAAATAGAGACAGGATCTCACTACGTTGCCCAGGCTGGTCTTGTACTCCTGGCCTCAAACGGACCTTCTGCCTCAGCTTCCCAAAGAACTGAAATTGCAGGTATGAGCCACTAATTCTGGCCCTCTTTTTATGTTTTTGTAGGGATTTTGGTAAGAAGTTATAAAAGGAACAAAATTAGCTAACCACTTTGTTCTTTTCCAGGACTAACCACTTGGCTTTGTTCTAACCACTTTGGCTTCCTTGGTGACACAATCTGTGTCTATTTTTGTTGCTCACACCAATGCTTCTTACATCGCTTACTCTCTTTGATAGCACATCACTAATCCTCACTTCTAGGCACCGGTGATATACACAGAGGCAGATATGTATTGCATATTTGTTATTGGATATTGGATATTGACTCCCAAAGGACCTGTAGGTACCTCACATCTGTCAACTTCAAGCCCTTGCCTCAGCCTGTTCTTTCTCTTGTATTCCTGTGCTGATGTGGGACAACAACATTCATTTAATCACCTAAGCCAGAAACATGGGCATCTACATAGAATTTTATCTCCTGAACCCCTCAAATCTAATCAATAATGTCACTTATTATCTAACACTTATAGGCTCTTGAATATATAAATGGTGTTCTTAAACATTTTGCATGTGTTAACTTATTTATTCTCTATGGTTATATCATTAAGTAGGTATTTCTTTATCATGGCTGAGACTAGAATGAGTCAAGTGAGGCACCGAGTGAGCAAAATTTAAGGAAGCGCTCCCTCTCAGGGTTATGCAAGTGCATGCTTTTCTTGCTTTATCCTAGTCCTAGTCCTGTTCTTTATTATGCTCATTTTATAGATGAGGAAACTGAGGAACAGACATGTAAAATAACTTGTTCAAGCTCATACAAGTGGTATGGAACAGAGTTGGGATTTGGGATTTGGAATCTGCTCATCAGGCTTAGGGTCCACAAGCTTAACTGCTCCCTAACTTTATCTTCAGCCTCACAAGGCTAGCTGCTGCTGCTGCTTCTCCTCCTTCTCCTTCTCCTTCTTCTTAAGTTGGAGTCTCACTCTGTCGCCCAGGCTGGAGTGCTGTGGCAGGCTCATGGCCACCCCAGCATTGACCTGCTGGGCTCCAGCAATCCTTCTGCCTCAGTCTTCCAAGGAGCCGGAAGTACAGATACGCTCTACCAGGTCC
>CAUYQG010207994.1:0-17887 GCA_963574415.1 Tarsius wallacei
TTTCCCCTTATTTTAATGTTTTTGGTTTTTTTTTATAAAACCACGTTACACACTAGTGGTTTAAAACTAATCACCAAAACAAAAAAAAAAAAAAAAAAAACACCACACAACAAAATATCTTACAAAATAAAACCCCCAAAAAAGCATTTAGAACACAAACCTTTCAATGACTCAGGTCATTATAATGAGGAAAAGTATATGGGTGACAAAATGTGGCACATGTTCACTTTATCATATTTTCCCATGAACCAAAGAGAATGCGTCAGACAGACACTCATCATACCACAGAAGGAAAGGAACTATAAAGCCCAGGCTGTACCTCATAGAATTTCTCAAAATCCTCGTAAGGAAGGTTCTGGCCACGTGAACTTCATTTTCAGCTGGCTTTTTCTGTGCTACGATATCCACAACTTCTTTCATCTTCCTTTATAGTTAATTAGTAAGGGAAAAAACTAGCCTGACTGAAACTGGAGGCAAAGGGGAGAAAAGAGAAGGCTGGGAAAGGAACACGGAGCATTCTTGGCAGCACTACTTCAAGCCCTCCACTGGAATAACTGGGCTATATCTGGGTTAGTGGGGTAGCAGTTCTCCATGGACAGATAAACTCTCCCAGAAAGCTTGTAGAAAATGGTCATTAGCAAGTACATATAAAAATATTAGCAACAAAATATGTGTGGTAGATGACAAGGAATCCCATGACCCTGAGATGTCATGCCCTGGGGAAGCCCAAGCAAGCATGTGTCTCCAACACCAAGCAGCCCCAGCAGTGGAGGCATCTCAGCCTGCACACCAGACACAGGAAGGAGAGAAGCCACTTGCACATATGGCCCCTGCAGAGGGGACATGGAGAAAGACTGAGGAACCCAGCTGGCAGCCGGAACCAAGGCCCAAAACTTCCAGGAATGTACTGCTGTTCAAGCCACCCCCATGGAGGTCCCCATCATTGTGGAAGAGAGACAATGAGTCCCTGCTGCACCCTGCCCAGATTCCTGCTTTGGCCCTGACAGATGTGTCAATCCTGGGTATGGGTGCTCACAAGTAATGAGACAGGAGGCAAGTGACTTATCCTCTTAGAAGTCTGCTGTCCCATTGGGTAGCCACAGCCACAAGTGGTGATTTAAATTAATCAAAATGAAAACATTCAAAGTTCAGTTCCTCAGTCATGCTAGCCACACTGCAAGTGCTCAGCAGCTTCATGTGACCAGTGGTGACTGTGCAGGGCAGCACGGACATGGGCCATTTCCATCACTGCAGGAAGCTCTATGGCAGGACTGTCTTAGAGATGTATTATGCCAATCCATGCAATAGGAACACCACTACCTGCCTGTGAGCACCTACGACCCTAGCACCCCTAGAATGGTAACTGTCTGCATCGCCTCCCCCCACCCCCCCCGGCTCTTCCATAAAGTACAGACAACTATCTTTTGGAAATATTCTAGAGCAGATTTTTAATCTTAAAATAACCGGCCCTAACACACAGCATATTTTCGGGTATCTCCATATAGGTCAACAGCTTTGTGCTTAGACAATTTTACAAATAGAAGTTCTGTTTTAATGCCACCAATTTGGGGTATAAGCATTTTACGCACCAAAGATCATCAGAATGGAGGATAACAATCTTAAATCTGCTTCTGAAAATATGCAGGCAGCACTTTTCTCCCTCAAGACACAAAGATTGAGTTTGCAGAACTGTTTCAAAGAAAACGATCATCCCCACAGACTGATTTCTTAAATTCAAGCAGAAAGAGGAGCTAAATCTTTAGCTTAGTCAGTTACTATCAGAGGAGAGAACAGCTTAGTGGTAACATTAACCTAGATTAGCACAGTTAGCCAAAAAAGCCCAAAAAACCAATCTTACCCTTCCACTTGCCTTATATGAAAATAAGGACTAATTTGATTTTGTAAATGTCCCCGGTGATGACTACAGAAGCAATCTAGCAGCTGAGAGGGCTAGACAATCCCATTCCTGGCCCCAAATATCCTTCTGTCAAAACCTGAATGCTATGCTTTAAAATAACACTGTAACAATAATTAGTATAATATTCTAGATTTATTCTTTTACCTTAGAAGTTTATTCTATAATGATGATAATTCAACTTATGTCTAATATTGACTTTAACTGCTGACCATTTGGTCAAAATGCATACTGTTCCATAGAAAGAAAAATCAACAAACAAAATGTGGTCTCTCCATACAATGGAAGAGTAATCAGTCATAATAAGGAATCATGCTCTGAGTCATACTGCAACATGGATAAACCTTGGGGACATTGTGCTAAGTGACACTAGCCAGTTACAAAAGGACAAACACTGTGTGACTCAACTTATTGTTTATGCTACGTGTATTTTACCACAATTACAAAAAGACCAAAGTGTATATGGGACATCCCCGAGGATGTGTCCGTCAGGGGGACACAAATGCACACGTAGAGGTCAATATGCAGGCCAGGGGAAAAGGAAGTAAAGACAAAAGAGTCAGAACTGGGGGCATCAGAGCCACGAAGGCTGACAGTGTGGAAGAGGGTCCCCCACAGCACGCACGGGAAGATGTGTGCGGAAGGCAGCTTGGGCGGAGTTGGCAGAGGAGGGAATGGAACCGATGCTGCACAAATGAGACTTCTTGGACGGTCATGAAATGCATCCTACCTGACTCGCAGCTGTAAGGACTGCCTAAAGACAATGGGCAATGCTCTATGAGGCAATGAAAGAATGGAAACAAACCCAGAAGCTCCTTTTAAAAATATAATACATAGATGTGTTGATTTCAAGAGGACAAAGCCAGTAGTTATGATATGAATTAGGGCTATTTTTCAAATAACCAAATGAAGACACATGGTAAAAAAAACAACAACGAAAAGGTTATACTCCTTCCTCTCTGAATTGGTTACTGGTGACAGTGAGATTTTCCTACCATATATGTGCTGTTTTGCAAGTCCTCTGAATTTCCTGGTGCGTAATGAACATGTATTTGAGAATCAAGCCAGGGTTGGGCTGTTTTCTGTTAGCACCTCTGAAACAGCTGGATTTGTGTTGATAAGGAGAGATGACATTCAGCCCCAGCATGCTGGTCACGCAACCACATTCAGTGAAGTCAGGAGAACGGGGCACTCTGGTGCCACCTAGAGCCTTCCCACACTCACGGTCCCTCTGGCTCAGTTTCAACCACCCCCAGATGGAACAGGAACAAGAGAACTGAAGATTCTTTCAACTAGGTGTGGTGCTCCCTCCCCACAAGGTACGTACCCCAGCAACTTGAAACCACGGGTTTCTAGAATTGCAGGCATCATGTCAAAAGCAGGACACAAACATGTTTCTGTGCATTTTCTTCCACCCTGCAGCCTTGGTGGGTGCCCTTCCCTCCCCATTTCATCAGGTTGTATGACCATTCTCTCATGCCATTATCATTCTTCCAAAACATAATCTTTACTCAACGAATAACTTCCCTTCATATAACTAATCTTTCACATAACTACCAAAATTTCATGGTGTGGACAATATTAACACTGGGTTTCCTGGTACACCAGCTGAAGCAATTCATTCTCATAGAGGGCTCCCCTGAAATCCTTTCCCACAGATTGTATACTAAACTTAATTGAAATTTACCTCAATTTTTTAGAATAATTTTACATGCTAGGTAGTATTTTGGGTGATTTTTTTTATTGGAAAATATAGTTTATTTAAAAAGTAATTTAGAGAGCAAGAAGAGAGAGGAGATTCACCTCCCCAAGGTAGGGGAGGGGACCAAAGCCAGGAAATACAGCAGCCATAGCTCAAAGAGCCACGTGGACACACCAGTTTAACAAAGCACTGGCCTGATTTTTTTTTAAAGGACAGGGTCTGGACCACAAATATAAAAATGCTAGGATGACACTGAAAATTAAGAACAAGCGACCTAGCTCTCAAATATTCTGCTTCATTTTTTAGAGGAATTCTTAGAAGAACTGCTTCAATGAAATCTTTATTACTCACAAAGAAGAGAATTCCTTCCCTCACTTAAAAAAAAAAAAAAGTCATGTGTGCCTTGGGTTATTTTCCTAACCTTTTAGAAGAAAGCAAAGAAGCACTACCTCCCAAAACAAATAGTGTGTTTTGCCCCTCCAGCTAGTTAAGCTCACTGCAGCGGTGTTGGCTGGAGGCCAAGGCGGGGCTGGGAGGGGAGGGGCCTTGGCCTGCTGGGAGCCTAGGTTCTGAAATGGTGGGGCCACCTTGTCCCCCATGCCTGGAAATCTCCATGGGTGGATGTTGCATAGCTGGGGGGCTTTTAGCCTACACTGGAGGCTAGGGAAATCTTCGTGAAAAAATAAATAAGTAATGGCATCTTGGGGCATCTTAGAGATAAAAAAGAGGCAGAAGGTAGAAAGGCCTCACAGATATAGGGCCAGCTTGGGAAGTACTGGAAATACTGGAGGTGGGGGGGGGGGTGTCAGTGACTGTGACAAGCTTCCTGATGCCAGACTCCAGGGTCTGGGGAGGAGCACGTTCCACAGAAGACACAGGCCAGCACAGGCTGCGGGAACCCCTGGGTGGGAGCCAGGGGGAATTTACCCAACAATTACACACACTCTTCTAATCCTTTAAACAAAAAGCACCTCCCTACAAACATAAAATGAACCCTGCCCCTGACCCTGTGCTTCCTTTTCCTGCCAATCCTGCGGAAGGTCTCTTCCTTTCCCAGTCTGTCTCAATCTCCTGCCAGATTAATCTTCTGGCCACATAGCTCTGGCCAGATCTTCCCTCCCACTCCAGCAGCTAGCCCAGGGCTTCTCTGAGCATGCTCCCTGGGCCAGCAGCATTTGCATCACCTGGGGACTTGGCAGACAAAGCAAATTCTCAGGCCTGCCCCAGACCTATGAAGCCAGTGGGCGTGTCTGCACAACTCCACCTTCTTCCCAAGCCTCCCTTGGCCACTCCCTTTAGGACTTCCAGCCATAGTTTTCAGTTTTGGGCACCTGGTATGGCTGACAGAGGTTTCTATCTGCCTCTCAAACCTGGCTCAGCCTTCACAGGACAGCTCCACTGCTCTGGCCTCAGGAAAGACTTTCCTGGGTGGGCTTCCACTCCTCCTTCCCTCTGAGCCGTCACTTTTTAAAGCTCTTCCGGTCCGTGTCTCAGCCCCTTCAGCTGCAGGCTCCCACAAGGCAGGACCTAAAGGAAAGCTCTCAACCACTGGGCTGGAGTGCTTCTCATAGACATTAAATGGGTGTATAAAAAATATCTCAAAGCGCTCCATACATGAGGACTTGTGTGTGTGTGTGTGTGTGTGTGTGTGTGTATTTACTCTAAGAAAACAGTCAAACCCCTAATGGCATTGTGTGAAGCTTTATATGGCAAAGCGTTCTTCTCCCAGGCAGTGGTGTGGACAATGCCATGCCATGGATGGTGACATCATGCCTGATAAAATCTATAGTTCTAGAAGATAAGAGTCAAGTAGTTCCTGCCTTTATACATGAAGAGAATTGAGGCAAGATAAAAATTCCCAAATGACCTAAGTGGCTGAAACTGATACTAGACATCAAAGCTGCATTTTAAGCAAATGCCTGGGCCAAGAAGCAGCATTCACACAGGATGAAAGCTTCCACGATGCTCTCCACCTGGGCCTAGTTCCCTAGCCCTCCCCTAGCAAGAGCCACGAGCCCACACCTCTGGTCTCAGGCCCTGGTGTTCCTCCTGGGTACTTCAGCAGAGAAGAGCAGAGAAATACCACAACATAAACACAGGGAGAACACAGAAATAGCCCAAATGCCTTGTTTTTTTTCTATTAACTTTTTTTTTTTTTTTTTTTGAGAAAACAGGATTTATTGAGAGGACAGAAAAACTCCCAGAGCAGGAAGGGACCCGAGGGTGTTGCCCGTTTTTTTTTTTTCTATTACTTTTATAATCTTCATTTCTACAAACCCATTAATGTTGGAAAGGAGAAAAAAAAGATCTTTCGCCCAATATCGAAACCACCTGTGTTCAAACAACACATATCCCCTGATTGTCTGATGCATCTTTCATTCAACTCGATGTTTTCAAAGTGCACCCACACAACTTCCTGGCTATGTTTCTACAGGATAGATTTGTTGGCAAAGAAACTCAGGATATTCAAATGTGCAATCATTAATATGACTAATTATATACAGCCGTAAGGATCAACAGCAGGGCTATAAGAATAGAGGCACAAAACAATTCACTTGTTAAGTGAACATATTGGTATAAACAAGGCAAAAACCATACCAAAAAGCAACAAGAGATTGCAGACTGCTGTCATCTGAGTGCTATATATAAGGAATTCTACCCATGCTAATAGATGTGGGGAGAGAGAGAGCTCAAGAAACAATTTCACCCACCTAGCCTTTTCTGAAACTCTACCCCCCACACAAAACCCATAATAATTAACTGTATTTTTTTTTTTTTAGTCGGAGTCTCACGCTGTCACCTAGGCTGGGGGGCAGTGGCATGTTCTCAGCCTCTGCAGCCTTGACCTGTTGGGCTGAGGTGATGCTTCTGCCTCAGCCTTCCAAGTAGATGAAACCACAGGTGCATGCCACCACGCCTGGCTAATTTTTTTATTTATTGTAGAGACAAGGTCTTGCCAAGTTGCCCAGGCTGGTCTCGAACCCATGGGCACAGACAATCCTCTAGCCTCTGCCTCCCAAAGTGCTGGGATTACAGACGTGAGCACTGCACCCAGCTAACTGTATTTTCATTCATTTGTCCTCAAATTCCCGCCCATGGTTATTCACAGTGTCCTCAGGTTAAAAGGTGCTAAAAGAGTGAAAAAAAGTATTTTTCCTAGAAAAAGTAACAAGGAACATGGGTATACAGAAGATAAATGAAGTTTCGGGAAAGTGACCAAAGAAAGACACTTTAGAGTCACAGCATGGCAAAGAAACGTTGAACCCTGACCATGAGAAGGGATGGAACTTTGCTGCAAGATCAGAAAAGAAACAAGAGCCATGAAATTTACCAAGGAAACCAAGAATTCCTCCAAATGCAAAGTATGGGCACTACCACTGTAAGTTAACAGAATGTGGCAATAGTCTAATGTTATTACAATTAAATATCATTTCTCCAAAGGAAATCTGTAATTTTACTCCAAACTTTTTACAGATCCTTTATACACCCAGAGAACTGTTAAATAATACCACACATGTGTAGCCACTATGGTAAACCACCAGACCACTCACATGCGAGCATCAGGGTAACGCGAAGTGGCTGACCAAAATGTTCACTTACTTTATCATTTATCACTTCACTGAGGATAGACAGTATCCTTCTCTTTGCAAAAGCATCAAGCCAGAGAATGGTCCTCTGTATCCTTAAATTGAATAAAGCATCATGGAAAATCAAAGTAGGAAAGTTGCTCAAGAGAGATCTATGATCTCCTCATATATTTTTGGGGTCATTTTACTACAGCTGCAGACCGATGACCTTGCTTTCCTTATTATCTTATTAAATGAAAACACACCCACCACAAATAGACTAAATGGAACAACCACCCTCCAGGGTGTGGAGACTTGCCATTTGCCATCTCCCATCTATGACAGTGGCTGCCCCATCTGAACACAAATAGCCTCAATGCCAGAATTCCCTGAGTTATTTAATCAGCACCCTTCACAACCCTACCAATGCTATAGTGACTATCCTTCTGCAAATACCTCCCCAATATCACTTCATTCCATTAAAAAGGCCTTGGAGGCTGGGCGTAGTGGTTCACGCCTGCAATCCCAGCACTTTGGGAGGCCGAGGTGAGAGGACTGCCAGCCCAGGAGTTTGAGACCAACCTGGGCAATACAGCAAGACCTCGTCTCTCCAAAAATCTAAAAATTAGCCAGGTGTGGTGGCACATGCCTGTAGTCCTAGCTACTCAGAAGGCTAAAGTGGAAGGATTGCCTGAGCCCAGCAGGTTGAGGCTGTGGTAGCTGTGATCGTGCCACTGCACTCCAGCCCGGATGACAGAGTGAGATTCTGACTTAAAAAAAAAAAAGGCCTTTGCATTTAAACTGCCATGGATGGAGAGGCTTTCTTTAATGATAAAATCAAATTAGGGCAACCCTTTCAGAAAGGTCCCCTCCCACTGTGGGAGTTTTTCTGTCTTCTCAATAAAACCTGCTTTCTAAAAAAACAAAACAAAACAAAAAAAACCCAAATTATCAGGCACCTATTCTAAATGGTTTTTATGAGGATCTGGCTCTAAAAGTACCTTGAGGTGGCCAAGCCATAGGAAAGTCTCTTGTAGTTGAGGGTGGGAGTAGAGTGTGTTTGCGTGGGAGGGAGGCATGGGATAAAGTTGTTTTCATTAGTATTTTTTTTGTGTGTGAATAAAGCAGGCGATCCTAAAACAACAACAACAACAACAACAACAAAAACCACATGCTTTCTTCAATCGTCAATTGTGCCCCTTACTTTCTAGAAAAGGCCAGGGCCATATCAGGTACTTCTTTTCACAAGATTCCCCCCTTGGAACAGAGGAGTACTGTTGGTAGCCAGGATTTGAAGAGACAGTTCTAAGAAGAAGCGACATTTACTCAGCCCTTATGACCTGTGCATGGCTGTGCCACCTGTGCACGGCTCTGCCAACTCCACCTCTCCTATCCCTTGGCAACAAACCGAAAGCATGTCTGTTTCCATCTAGACGAAGCAGCTAGCACAGAGAGTCTGCGCCTGCCAGTGCCACTACAACCAAGGACAAGACAAACAGAGGGGACCTGCTTGGTGAGTTCTGTGTGGGGCTGACAGGGTCTCTTGACTGCAAAGGCTGCATCCACCTGCCCCTTGAGTGACTACAAGGGCCAGTGGAATGGCAGATAGAAGTCACACAGGCTGCCTGCCCCACCAAGCCCATTAAGGGGTCAGCATGCGAGCATGTGGCCTCAGGGTATTTGCTGGGCTGCTGCCTCTTGCCAGCCACCTCCTCCTGGGTGATAGACACTGAGGTGTGTCCCAGAGTCCCTGTGCTCTCAAGTCTCAAGAGAGTACACTCTCAGGGTGTGCTCTCAAAGTCTCACCATAACACTGTTCTTACCAATCCAGTAGCAAATTGGGAATTTGACCAGCATGGGTAAACTTCTCCTAAAGCTGAGGGCTTTCGATGTGATCAATCTCATTAGAACTGCTCCTTTTTAAAAATAAGTCATTTTAACTTCAATGTTCATGCTATTATTAATTTCTCCATTCCTCAAACCTCAAAATGAACCTGTACCATGTGAAACTCACTACACAGTAGTCACAGTTCACCTGGAAACGTCAAACACAAAAATAAACTAAACATTATCTGTATGTCTTAATATATTAGAAACTATCAGTTTGCAAACTAAATTTTATAAGTATCACATGTATGCCTTGGCTACCAGCAAGCATTATATGCTTTATAAAGGTCTAGTTCCGTCATGACACTCAGTAAAGAAATACATGAAAAGCAAAATCTTAACTTTTTACCATTCTCTACTTGACTTAGAATAAAACTGTCATGTAACTAGAGATCCATCTGATTAAATTACTTAAGCCATGAGCTAAGTCTAAATCCAAACAGAAGTAACTTTCCCCAAAGTAAAACGATTCTGATCTATGTGGCTTTCTTTTTTCTCCTGACGTTAATTAATTAAAACAAGAAGCTGGGAGTGGTGGACTGTAGTCCCAAGCTACACAGGAGGCTAAGGCAGGAGAACTGCTTGAGTCCAAGAGTTTGAGGCTGCATCACGCCTATGAATAGCCACCACACTCAAGTCTGGGCAACATAGCGAGACCCTGTCCGTCCGTCCTTAATAAATAAAACAAACAAATAAATAAAATAATAAAAATAGCCCAAACAAGCCAGGGTTGCCTTTGTTTTAACAAGAAAATAAGCACAGTAGCAAACAGCCATAAGCCCCCAAAAGTTCACAGAATAGAAATTCCCACTCCCGTACCATGAACAAATGACACCAGACACCCTTCAAAGCATGGGTTTCACCTGCCATCTTCCAGTACTCCCATTAGGGAACACAATCTCCATCTGAACACACACACACAGTTTCTGCCCCAGGAAGACCTCAGGGAGGGTGGGGAAGAGGGGGAAACAGGGATGGGGGGCAACCTGCTGATGTCTTAGCTGGGCCCCTTACTCCTGCCACACCGTCACAAGTAGCTGATCCTGGAACATCTGTGCTAATCAATGTTGGGGCCGCAGGGCCACCTGCTCAAGGACAGCTCCAAGGAGCCAGCTCCAGAGGGGAGCGCAGCACAATGCTGGCTTGGAGCAGAAGTCACTACAACTTAGTGACATCCAAGAAGAGATGCATGTTGCAAGAAACTTGCTCCTAGCAAGCATGAGTGCTGTCATTCAACATGACACCTCCTTTCTTCCAATGTGTAACCACACCACACAGTCTTGCAAACCCTTACCGCCTGCTGCAAGAAACCTCCCCTCTGCTGCTAATCTGCTCCTGAACACGAGCTTAGCGGATGTAATTAGATTCCCAAGAGGGTTTAAAGCCACAGCAAAGAGGCAGGAAATAATATGAATTAACCCTATGGATGATTTGGTCCCAACAAAATTACTTGTAACACATAGCAGGTTCAAGAGAAACTACCCAGGGCGGGATCAATGACGAGGTGGCAGGCACACTTCCTTGTAAATAAAATGAATGTTACATACAATGTATATTTGGAAAGAAGACCAAAGGGGTAATTACAAGCTTTAGACAATAATTTATGATGTGGTATTAAAAGAAATTTTCCCTAGGGTGTTTGAAATTATAGGTACTTTTTAGAAGCTGAATTTTTGGCAATTTGCCTCTGAAGTGAGAAAAATGGATGACTGCATCCCCAGAGCTATTAATGCATATTTTCGAGAGATGCACAGTGACAGAGGAGGACAGCCGGATAGTGACTGCAGTAGCCCCTAGTCATAAGGAAGTAGGCCAAGCTCAACCGAGGTAGGAGCTGCGTCCCTTCTGGGTTCCTCTGGTCCACTCCCTCCAGCACAGCTCATGGGCGTTGGGCAGACCTTCCTTTCTCACTTCGCAACCCCGCTGGGCTAAGGCAATCAGAAGAATGCCAGAGTGCTACCCCATTTCTGGTCTTGACCTTTTTCTAGCACATCTGCTTAAGCCAGCAAGTGGCAGAACCACCGCTGCTGCCGAGCATCCTGTGGCCCTCTGAGAAACGCAGAACCTGGACCCACTCTAGCCCTGCCCTGTAGAATCTCTGGGGTGGGCCATGGCACCCAGGAAGCCAGCACCGATGAAAACCAGACAGAGAGACACACATAAGCAATAAAAGGCTGCATGTCCATCCTGAATTTTCCTGCAAGGGGTACTTCCTTGACCAGGCAAAGAGAACAGCAAGCCACCCAGGGGGAGGGCAAGGCAAGGTGACTGACTCTCAGCCCCCCTCTTACTCCCCCACGGTTGATCTGACTCCTGGGCAGTCATACCCCCACCCTAATATCTCAGAGCCTGAGGATGCTGCCTGGGCATCACAAAGGAGAACATCTGTGCACTTGGTGGGGTGATTGTCATGAGTTCTTTGTTCCCTGCTCAGCCTGCCCGGGAGAGGAAGTGCTGGGTCTCCTTTGTCTGGGAAAGATAGTGATCCGGGTGTCTCCTGGTGCACCACTTTCTTAGCGCCAGCTTCCCAACGACAAGACCTGTGCTACCCAGGCACACGAAATGAGATGACACCGCAATCCTATCCCAGCAGCCTGGAGCCCTGGTCACCACACTCGCTAAGATAAAACAAGCCTATGAAATACGAGACATAGCAGCTGTCACTGGGAGGGGAGTTTGTACTCTGAACCGCTATCCAAATGATGCTTAACAAGCCACAGTCACCTGAGCTTTTACACTGTGGTGTACGCACTTCCTTTCCCCACCATGTTGTGGGTGCCCAAAGTGGCAGGCAGCTGCATCATGTCAAACTGGGTTGCGCAGCCTAATTTACCATTTGGTCATGCTTTTAAGCAGGGCAGTAGAGAAAACTTAATGTCTGTGGCTCAGTCTATGAAATACTTGCAGCGTGTTGTTGGTTTTTTGTTTTTGTTTTTTTTTGAGGGTCTCACTGTATCACCTGGGCTGGAGTGCAGTGGCACGATCACGGCTCACTGCAGCCTCAAACTCCTGGGCCCAAGGGATCCTCCCACCTTAGCCTCTGGAGTAGCCAGAACTACAGGCATGTGCCACCATGCCCAGTTAATGTTTCTGTTATTTTTTGTAGAGATGGGGTCTCACTATGTTGCTCTTTTCTCTGGCTGGCCTCGAACTCCTGGTCTCAAGAGGTCCTCCCACCTCAGCCTCCCAGAGTGCTGGGATTACAGGTATCAACACCAGAGTATCTTTTTGTGAACTAGCCACTTTTAAGAGTATACTCACCATCTTAAAGCTCTATATAAAATGCTAGAAAATGCAAACTAATCCATAGGGACAGAAGGCAGATTAGTGGTTGCCTAGGAATGAAGAAAGAGGAGGATGGGGAGATTTAAATAGAGATTTAAATTTAGATAGAGAAGAATACATGTTCTGGCTGTAAGAAGAACAATTTGAAAAGCACGTGGTACTTTTGTCATAAGGAAAACCATACAAAGTTAGCTGGAGTTTTAGATGTCCTTACTGTGTACACATCTGGTCCCAGAAGTCTTCTGTGGTGGCTGTGGTGGTGGCGTGAGAACAGATGAAAAACAGTTTTCAGGGTTTTGCCCTAAAGGTTATTAAAAGTATATTTGAAAATAAAAGTGTTTGCATAAACTGCTTTGCTTGTTTTTATATCCAGTTGTACATATTAAAATATTAAATTCTATCTAAATGACATAACCATTCTGTGCACTCCTCATGTAAAGGAAACAAGTCTGTGGAACATAAAATAAAGATTCTCCACAGTGGTGCCCGTTGATCCTTCAGGGCAAAAGTTTAATCCCTCTTCCCAAGAGTCTTTTAAGTCCTACTCAGCTAAATCGGCTGGCAGGTGCTCTAACGCCCTCTCCCCTTCCTCCTACCAACCAGTTCTCATGTGGCATGGCGGCTTTCCTTTGAACAGATTTCAACATGTCTATCTATATCGCTAAATATGTACTTCTAGTTCAAAAAAAGAATCATACACGCATCATCCTTCTAAACATGTGGGAGGATGCCCGACTTCGCTCTCATAATTACAGAAATGCACATTTAAATAATAAAACCATATTTCACTTATCACACTCACAGAGAGTAAAAACAAACAAACTCTAAATTCCCTATGCTAAACCAGGCGCAATGGCTCATGCCTATAGTCCCAGCACTTTGGGAGGCCAAGGTGAGAGAGATGACTGCCTGAGCCTATGGGTTCGAGACTAGCCTGGGCAACTGGGTGAGACCTCATCTCTACAATAAATCAAAAACAATTAGCTGAGCGTGGTGGTGTGTGTCTATAGTTCCAGCTACTTGGAAGGCTGAGGTGGAAGGATCACCTGAGCCCAGCAGGTAGAGGCTACGGTGGCCGTGAGCATGCCACTGCACAGCCTGGGCGACAGAGTGAGACTCCATCTCAAAAATTAATTAATTAACTAATTAATTCCTGAGCTAGAAACCAATGTGAAAAACAAGTGGGCTGAGAAATTTGGGAACGTCAATCCACATTCACAACGCACACACCTCCTGACTCCGAAACTCCCACACTAGGGATGAACATGTGCAGATAGGCCCTGGTGACACAAAGTTTGCCTACTGTGCTGTCTGAGCTGGCATCTCCCTCATGGAAGAGACAGTTAGGTAGTGATTGGGAGGCTCTGGCAGCCCAGACTGAGGCAGTACAGGAGACAGAAGAAAAGAGGAATCCTCCCATTCAGCCTCGGGGCCAGGTGGTGATACCCAGAGACAGTCGCTAACGCCCTGTCCTACACCTCTGCAGGATACACCTCCCTCACATTGCCATCACTTGACCAAGTTCATTGACTCTTGTAAGAATAAAACCAGGCTGGGCACAGTGGCTCATGCCTGTAATCCCAGCACTTTGGGAGGTTGAGACGGAAGGATTGCTTGAATCCAGGAGTTCAAGACCAGCCTGGGCAACACAGCGAGACCTCATGTCTACAAAATCAGAAAATTAGTCAGATATGGTGGCGCATGCCTGTAGTCCTAGCTACTCGGGAGGTTAAAGTGGGAGGATTGCTCAAGCCCAGGAGTTAGAGGCTGTGGTGAGCCATGAGCATGCCACTGCACTCCAGGCTGGGTGACAAAGTGAGACCCCTACTATAAAAATAAAGTATTAAGAACAAAGTTGCTGCCTTGAGAGAGCTCACAAGGGGAACACAAAAGAATCACTACATAACATCGCAGTGCCTCTCATGCCCCATTCTCCCAAGTGGCTCAGAAACCTCCACTCAGATATTTCACTTACAAGGAGTTGTTAAAGAGGGGGTTCAAGAACAGCACACACCACTTAGAAATGGAGTTGCTCAATTCATGTGGGAAGAAATGTCTTTCCTTCCTCATTTCTAAACCTCCTCCTTGGATGCTATCTCCTCTTCCACCCCCCACTACCCCTACCAAAAGTCCTGTGGGAAGATGTCTTCAAGTCTGCACTAAAAACTAAAATAAATATTTGTGCCAATTTATTTATTAAAATTTACAGTCAATCTTTGAAAGAATTCACTAATTTTGCCAAAAAGTTCATGTAAACACTTCGCTGTTAATTAGCCAACCATAAAACCAAGGTAGAAAATTATTTCTATTTGAAAACAATAAATCACAAACACTCTTGTGGTACGCAGGAGTATTATTGTAGTTCCTATATATTCCTGTATACAAAACATCATGTCCTTAGGTCACCTTCTAACTTCTTAAAACCACCCAAGCTCCCACCAACAGTCCAATGGACAGGAATGGGTGGCCTGCTCCCCTCACCTCAGCACAACACAAGAAACATCTGGAAGCTGATATTTTAGTCTATGTGACAGGCACACTCTCCTTCTAGCATGAAAACTGAAAACACAGTAGCCTGCCACCTTGTGTAAACAGCAGGCAACAACATATCACGTCATTGGGAGCATAATAATTTCTGTCAGTCAAGAAAATCATCTACATTACCAAAGAAAAGATACGAGTATTCAAATTCACTTAATACGGCAAAGCTTTCATCAATCAGTATTAATCAATAAGGAACCTTTTCGACTTTGGATGCTGGGTTCAGGTTCTGCCCAGAGACACAGTTCTAAGTGCCTGCACACACAGGACTGAAGTCCAAAGTGAGATCTCTGCAGTGGTCCAGGTGGGACAACCGGGTTTCTCATTTTGATGTGCTACTCACTTCTGTTTGTCTTGGAAAATGTGGGAGGATGCACAGTATCTTACCTTTTGACGACCAGCTGCAGGGTTTTATGGGATCCCTTCACCAGGCAAATCGCTTCCTGTCTAAATCCTGAGAGACCAATGCCATTGATGCCGACTATCTCGTCTCCAGCCAGTAACTTGTCAACCGCCGCAGCTTTACTCCCTTCTTCGATCTGTAACAGAGAAGCAAGTTCCATAAGTCCTCGAAAGTACGGGCGATTCCCGAGGCAAAACAAGTCTCCAGAACGCAGCCAGGGAGACCACATGCTTGGCGTGAACAGGGCCCAGAGGCTGACCTCAGTCTGGCTCGGGGGCCCAGGGATGTACTAACATGTTGCTTCTTTCACCCATCCCTCACCCTGGTCTGCCTTCCCAAGGCTGCTATTAACCAAGGGAACAGCAATGCTCAGAAACATACAATTGAAAATACAGGTTCATTTTCTGGATTTCCTTTATTCAAACAGTAATTTTGGATCATTTTTATTATTTACAAATATTTCCTCATACATTAATCTTGGACCTAGTTTGACTGCTTTTGTTAACAGTTTTATTGAGACATCATTGGAATGCCATACATTCACTCATAGAAAATCTACAACTGAGGGTACCTGATCTCAAACCAGGAGAAATAAGGACCAAAGGGAGGTCCAAACATTACCTGTATGATGACCACTTGTGTACCTAATCCTGAATTGTACCCCACATCTTTAAAAGAGAAAAACAAAATCTGCAACTGCGTGGCTTTTTGTATATTTAGGGAGCTTTACAGTCATCACCACCATCAATGTGAGAGCACTTCCCCTAACCCTGAAAGAAACCTTGTGCTCCTGACCAGTCCTCTTCCAATCCCCCCAGCCGCGGCAAGCACCAGTGTTTGCATTTACAGATTTGTCTGTTCTTGACAGTTCACATAAATGGAGTCATACAACATATGGCCTTTATGTCTGGCTTCTTTCACTGAGCACGATGTTTTCAAAGTTCATCCACATTGTAGCCTGTGTCAATACTTCATTTTGCTTTTGTTTTTTGGGTTTTTTTTTTTTTTTTTTTTTTTGAGTCAGAGCCTCACTATACACAGGCTGGAGTACAATGGCACACTCATGGCCACTACAGCCTCGACCTGCTGGGCTTAGGCGATCCTTCTGCCTCAGCCTTCCAAGTAGCTAGAACCACAGGTGTTCACTATCACACCTAATTTTTTGATTTATTGTAGAGACGAGGTCTCGCCATGTTGCCCAGGCTGGCCTCGAACCCCAAACTCATGGGCTCAGGCAACGCTCTCACCTCCGCCTCCCAAAGTGCTGGAATTATAGGCGTGAGGCACCGTGCCCAGTGAACCCCTGATTTTTAATTCCTATATGGTAGTAATCCAACCCAGCAGCAACTAACCCCAGTTGACATGTCTATTTTCTGCACTAGTGGTTGGCAAACTGGCCAATGAGTCAAAATCAGCCAGCCGCCTTTTCATGTTTTGGTAAAGTTTCACTGGAATACAGCCACGCCCATTCATTTACATACTGCTACAGGGCAGAATAGCGTAGCTTGGCCCGCAAAACCAAAAATATTTACTACTTGGCTTGTTACAAAAATGGTTTGCCAAGCCCTGTTTTACACAAAAAAACTTTACAAAAACTGCTACGAAAACCAGTGGGGAAAAAAGTACTGGATATGGGCACATCAGTATATAGTTTGTGACTTCACTGCTGCCCCACTGTATGCCATGGCCAAACAAGAATAACTGCCCAAAGTCAGCACAAAGTGAACCAGCACCCTCCTCCGAAGGGAGAAAGCAAGGTCACAACCAATGGCGCCTCAATTCTGAAGCTGTAGATTTTTACTATGTCGCCCAGGCTGGAGTGCAGTGGCATGCTCACGGTCACCGCAGCCTTGACCTGCTGGGCTCAGGTGATCCTTTTGCCTCAGCTTTCCAAGTAGCTGGAACTACAGGCACGCACAACCATGCCCAGCTTATTGTAGAGATGAGGCCTCACCAAGTTGCCCGGCTGGTCTCCAACTCCTGGGCTCAGGTAATTCTCTCACCTCAGCCTCCCAAAATGCTGGGATTATAGGCTTGAGCCACCATGCCCGGCCTAAACTGCAGATTTTCTTAAAATTGTCACCTAGATCTGAGGACAACTGAACTCTTAAGAATAAAGCAATTATTCCTTGCAAGTCAACACCATAAACAAGATTAAAAGTCCACTCCTACCAAAAGCATGAAGCAGGCTAGGTGTGATGGCTCATGCCTATAATCTCAGTACTTTGGGAAGCTGAGGTGGAAGGATGACTGGAGCCTGGGAATTGGAGACCAGCATGGATCAACATAGCAAGAATGCATCTCCACAAAAAATCAAAAAATTAGCTGGGCATGGTAACACATTCCTGTAGTCCCAGCTACTAGGGAGGCTGAAGTGGGAGGATCACCCGAGCCCATGAGGTCGCTGCGGTGAACCGTAATCATGCCACTGCACTCCAACCTGGGTGAGACTCTGACTCAAAAAAAAAAAAAAAAAAAAAAAAAAATGTTAGGGAATAAAATAATTAAACAAATTTTAAAAAATTATAAAAAATTTTAACCAAATTTCAGTATAGTCGGGTTTTAATTTACCAACACCCCAAACAGCA